>ML120362.1:538856-704474 GCA_003788595.2 Choiromyces venosus 120613-1
CTCTTTTTCTCAATTTTCGAGATTCTCTCTAGCTGATATAGGTCCATGAATGGAGCTGTTTTCCCTTCTTCTAGTTCGATTTTATGGTCGGCATGTCTGTGAGGGGGTAGGTCTGTCCTTTCTTTTTCTTCGAAGAGTTTCAAAAACCTGTGGTACTCCTTTGGGACTATTTCTCTTGCTGACCTGTTCTTGCTTTTTTCCTTTTTTAGGGCTAGTTCCGTACTGATTGTTGTTGCTGCTAGGGAAATCTCATTTTCATCCCATCTCAGGATGCCAGTCTGGTCTCCTTTTCGATACATTTTGCCGAATGCTCTTGCAGAGATAAACGATATCGTAGAGTCTTCTTTTGGTAGTTCTTCTTCCTTCTTGTCTGTGCTACCGAAACCTGCATTTCCTCTTTCTGTTTCTTTTATCTCTTGTACTTCTTGTAAGTCTGTCATAATAATTTTTTCGATTATTATTTGAGCAATTCGTTCTTCATAGTTGACTTCGCAGTCTTTCCCTGTTGGGTTTACCAATAGGACTTTAATTGCTCCTGTATAGTCTGCATCGATTACTCCAGCATTGATGGTTAGGCCTTTCCGGGTTGCTAGTCCACTTCTTGCTGCAATACGGGCGTAGGTGTTCTCAGGGAGTCCTATGGCAATTCCTGTTCTAATGAGTCTTTGCTCTCCTGCGGGGATCATCATTTCTTCCATGCTGTACAAATCGTGTCCAGCAGCCAGGCGCGATCCTTTCGTTGGTATCCTTGCATCTTTTCTTAATTTTTTGATAACCACCTTTTGGCTTTCTTGGTTATTTATGTTTATATGTCTGACAACCACCCTTTGGCTTTCCTGGTTGTCCATGTCAATGGGTAGAATCCGGCATTCCAGATTTTCCCTGATTGCTTGTTCCTCTGGTACTGCATATACTGTTGGGGAACTGTCTAGGCATACGGCCTTGCACCTTTCGCTATCGAAGGTGACTTTTTCTTTAATCCAGTCGATCCTTGGTCCATGATTCTTTAACCATGTCATTCCTAGGATCATTTCATGTTTGACTAGGTTAGCCACAAGGAAGGTAGCCTTCTCTTTGTGGTTTCCTATGTCCATTGATAGTTCCGCTATCTGGGTGATGGGTCCTGCTTCCGAAACAGTACCATCTATTGTATAAATGTCTCTTGGTTTTCCGATTTTCTTCAGCGGTAGTTGGTGTCTTATAGCGAAATTGTGGTCTATAAAATCCTCTGTTGCCCCTGAATCAATCATGGCGTTCGTCGTTACTTTTTCTCTTTTCGTGTTGTACAATTGTACTTTGATCATAAAGTGATCTGATTCGTAGTTTAAGGGTTCCGTATGACATATCATTGGGTGTAATGAGCGTAATTGCGTTTTCCCCGATGGTTTTTGATTTTCTGTCCCTCAGACCATCTCTTGCTGGGGACTTTCTTCGTTTAAAGTTTCCTCCGTTCCTTCCTTGCTTGTTTCTGTCTCCATGGTTCGTACTTTGATGTTCTTGACTCCGCAGTCCCTTGCGAAGTGTCCTTGTTTCCCACATTGGAAACACCTTTTTTCTGTCCTTCGTTTCTGAAATTCTATGTTGGGTAATCTTTGGAATTTCCTTCGGTTTGTTGCATCCAGGTCCATCGGGTCCCCCCTGTCTTCCTGCCTTGGTGGATTCGTTTTGAATGTACCATTCTGGTTTCTTGGCACTTCTTGTTGTTTAGGGCTTGTTGTTTTCCCTTTGATGTGTTCAACCATGTTGATGCGGTTTTCTCTTTCTATGGCCCACTCTGCTAGAGCCTCTGGTGTTGCTGGTTTCGCATCTGCCCATGCATAAGCGTCTTGCAGGGTTGGTTTCATTCCTTTCAGGAAGAATCTTAACAGCGTGTCTCCATCGTATTCTGCATCGATTCCAGCCATCCGTATTTCATTCCAGTAGTCTGTCATGTTTCTGGAGCCTTGTTTCATTTTTTCAATGGCGTTTCTGGTTCTTTCTTTTTTGTCTTTATCTCCAAAGTTGGCATTTAGGATTTGTTCAAACTCTTCCCATGTTTGCCAGTCATCTTGCACTTTTCCCTCGATGTAAGGTGCAATCCATTGTGCCGCAGAGTCTCTTAACAGAGACTTGGTATAACGTACTTTGTCTAGGTCGTGATCCCCCTCGTTCCATCCTATGGCTTCAAAGTACATTTTTACCTGTACTAGGAAGCTTCTCAATTTTTCTCTCTCTCCTGTGAATACTCCTGGATCTTTGACTTTGGCTTTTCGGGTACTTCCCATTCCTCCTATTAATGCCTGGAACTGTTCTTCCATGAGGGTTATTGTCCCTGCTGGTGGCTGTGGTCCTGGGCCTGCAGCTTGCCCCGCTCCCTGTGCTGCTCCTGTTCCTGACATTCTTTCTTCTTCTTCCTCGCTTGAAGAAGACTCATTCGTTGGTGTTCTATTCTCAGGTGTAGTCGGGCTTGGTGTCCTTCCTCTTTCCGACGATGTTCTCGCAAGTTCTGCTGCTACTTCTGGAAGGTTTAAGGACTGGTCCTCGTATTCAAAATCCGTTTTGTTGTTGGGTGTTGCTTAGAGACGCAACCAAATGTTAGGATTGCCTATACAATCACTCCTATTATATAACCGCGCAACAGGCAACGATGATAAATGACTATTATTGTATTGTACTGGAAGGGGATAAATACTCAGAGTCGTATTTATTCTTTTACTTAATCTTCCTAAGACTAAGTTCGTATCTTTTACTTAGTCTTCCTAAGACTAAGTTCTCGTATTTGTATTAGCCTTCCTAAGACTAAATTCTCGCAATCGCACTTTATAAGTAAAGAGAGTAAAGGTGTTTTATATTCATAAAGTCGTAAAGTTATATCTAGGAAATAACTTAGGTGGTTGCGTGAAGAACTAACTACTACGTCGTATCCTCCTCCTTATATAGTCCTTCCCCCAACCCGCTTACAAATCAATAACTATTTATGAGTCACAACTGTGACTCATATATTCGCGTAACATAATAACCACATGACCATAAATTGGTCATGTGCGAAACTCACATGACTTCTAAATAAGTCATGTGCGCAAAATCAACTAATAACTTCAAACAAGTTATTGCGCAATTAAATCAAATATAATAACTATGACTCACAAGTGCGAGTCATGTGTGAAACTCACATGACCTAATTGGTCATGTGTGCGAAAACATTACAAACCTATGACCTCATAATTATGAGTCATGTGAAAACCTTTTTCCGCGCTAGGTTTATAACAACTATATATATTATTACTTGATGAGATCTAAATTTATAAAAAGAATTACAGGTGGTAGCACAGAGAGCAATAATATTAAAAGAGGATATCTGATTAGTCAAACTATCTATTAAAAGATTTTAGATATTAATTATTTGAATACATGAATACTGAATAGAATAGAAAGTAATAATCTTGAGTAGGGTGATTTTGGAAAAGCAAAAAGCTAGATCAAATTCGTAAATATTTAAAGAGCTACATAAAAAATTTATAGAGAAAAAGCAAAAATAAAATAGCAAAAAGAGGGAACTAGTTCAGAGCTTAAAGGAATTGATATAAAAAATCTCACTGGAATCATGGACCCAACCTATTCCAGCAACCATTTCCTGCTTCTTTCCATAAGCCCTAGGTGTTTCTTGCATTCTATAGCTTTTATTACAATAATATTGTACATTTAAGACCTCAACTACCTTTGAAGCTTCTATACAAATGAGGTTGATTGCCATAAATGGTTGAAGAAATTCAAGTTTCCCAATTAGTGAATGTCTAGATACTTTTTGGAATCTCTTAAGAATAATTATTTCAATTACTTCAGGTAGAGTACTGGAGCATGAACTCAAATTAAGCTTTAGGAGTTAGTAGATTCTATAGACATCCTCTTTATACTTTATGAAAGAATACCCAGGTAATAAGGTTGAACCTGATACCTTCTATTTGAAAAAAGGCCAAGGTGACTCCATCATATATTTCTGAGGATAATTAAACTGTAACCATGAACTTATTTTTACCATAGAAATACATCCAAAACCTTGAGTTTTCACCTTTCTGACAATCAAAGAACTTCTAGCATCAGAGGAGGATTTGTGAATACCATGAAACTTTCAGATATCCTGGTTTAGAAAGAGTTGGTATAGAGTATTACTCCCTTAGGTTAGAAACTTTGTAGATGAATTTATCCAAATGCTACCTTTTGCCATAAATCTTAAACTATAGGATGTTATAAGATAATATGCAAGGTATTTACTTGGAGCTAGATGATTACTATATTCAATGTTAGATTGAACTAAAGAATTGATGCATTCTTTATCTTCTACATGAGTATTCGACAGCACTCTATAGCACTCAATCTAGAAATGCTGTATGGTATAATAGATTATATTTTGGTTTCTTATTAGGATTATCAATCACTGAAGCTTTCATTCTTGGTTGTAAATCACCACTCATATTATTGGTTCTGGTAGAGTTATGCTAATTATTAATTAACTCCAGCATATCAATGTATAGCTTTACTAAATTGGTAACCTCTAAAGAGATGTTATTAATTTGAGGGGAGTAAAGAAGAAGATATATTTCAATGATAATGGTAATAAGCTTAGATACTATTTTGCTTTGTGGATGTGAAGCAAGCTATCCAATATTATTAGGGTGAGTTGGATATATAGAAGTTATGTTTTTTTGAAGAAAAAATAAGCACATAAGTGGTGCAATTTATGCAAATATCTTGTACTCTTTTTCCACAAAAGATCCATACTATTAGACAACTTATCTTCCACTAATATGTTAAGTAATCCATCCCCATTGGGGGTATTGGTAAAGCCTTTAAGTTCAGTCTTATATACTATCCAAGAACTCCAGCCAAGAAAGACTTTTATAATATATTTTAAAGGCCCAAGGAGCTAAGTATGTAGATGCTCAAAGGGCTGACCAGTTAAGGGGTTAAAGTTAACTAGGAAAAATAAAGGACTAATACCCTGTGTAAACTTTGAACCAGATAACTTAAGAATTTGAGAAGAAGAGCTATTAACTTCTTCAAGTAAAACTTCAAGAGAAGAATCCATAACCCTATACATACACTCCTGTAAGACTTGTAGTAGATGAGAGTCTTCTGATATCACTTTATTCTTATTATGCATACATAATCTGCAAGGATAGGTACTTTGCTAAGCATGATTGGCAAGTTCTGAGGAGCCTATATTGTCTTGTTTCATCATCAAAAGTGAGCCACTGAGAACTGTCAACTATTTACAATATGAGTCAAAGCTGGGAATACCCTGTTGGAATAACTTAAGTTCTTCTATCACATGGGTAAGGAGTGAGATCCCATGATTGTTTTTGGCTATACCAATAAACTATAGAGCTACTATTCTAATTATATTATTAGGCAAAGCCTAATCATATTACAAATTTTACATTCTGCGTAAAATTTAGGTACTGTTGTCAGGGTATAGGGCTGCTATAAGTAGAATGGAGTGGAAAAAAAAAGATGAATACTCTGTCAACAAACCTGCTAGTTTAGTCAGAATTGTAAGAAAAATCAGAAACAGAGTGATGAACTATGAATATTATTAGTTTAATGAGGAAAAAAGTTGAGTGCTTGACTCACTCATACCAATACCAGGTATGACATATTTCTTTCACCCATTCATTACTTTGTTAGGTGGATCTAGTACTAATTTGTTTTGCTTTACCAAATATTATGAGATTTAGGAAGGAAATTGCTTACCTGAATTGAAATACTGGGAAATGAAAGTAGTGTAGACTCATAGGGATTCCACTTCCTGGTATGGTTAGCATACAAGCTATCCTACTATAATGATAGATTATATTGGAAAACTTTCAACTTGGGGTTCAAGTGATCTCATATTTTCTTCACAGGATATATTGGAAAGAATTTCTCAATTTCTTCTAGACTTATAATCTCATAATTAATGGGAGTATCAGTTGAAGACTCTAAATTAACTTATCTAACATTCTTATTACTCACAGCTACCACCATAGTCTGTTAGCTATCTGGAGAGAGGGGAGGGAAGGAATTCTGATGTCAAATATTAGATGCCATATATTTTTTGAATTTGATAAAGTTCAGTTTCTGTTCTCCCAGTATTCTTGCCTACTGAAAACTCCAATGCACCATTCTGCAATTTTTACAATCTTGATATTTTGAGATGTATATCTGTATTTCCCTCTTTGACAACTTGCATTAGCCTATTGTATACCCTCCATCTATATATATTATCTATGGTAATAAATTCAATAATAATACCAAACTAAATTTTACTAAGAGTTAGGTAGTCAATAACAGGTAACTATAGTGCAGGAGTACTACACTATTTTTCTCCAGTCCAGACTTCATTGTGTTGCTAAATTGTGGTACTGGTATACTTTTCTACATTCTGAGTACTCAATAGTATTTGTCTCATTTCTTATTGATTATTAATAGTTGACTGGGTAGCTGATTGCATTTGAACCAAATTGCATAACCTAATATGAAAATATAGTTCTCCTGGGTGCTGGAGAACTGCAGAGTAAAATACATGAAGTGAGGGAATTTTTGATTTAAAATACTTGATTGATGAGAGAGAGGGAATCTTTTTAAGAGATATATATTGAAGAAGAATCCAGAGAGACTCCAATTGAGAGCATGTAAAGATTTTTTCTTGGGAGTATACTAGGCTATAAAGATTGGCAAATACTTTCTATAGAAAGGAGTACCAAAGGTTTAAGCATTCTGGAGTCAAATGCAAACTGGAAGTATCTTGAGTATGGCCATATTGAAACCAAGAACTTGGAGAATCATGCCTCAGATAACATGATCTAATTTCTGGTTCATCACACTTATTTTCTGTCATATTTTGGCATTTGATAAAGTTATTATCAAAACTCCCAATTGAGGGTCCACTGGACCAAGATATAACAGAATCATTTTTATAACCAAAGCCTATTGTACCAGTCTCATGGATACTTGATGATTCAGGAGTCCAGCTCCAATCAAGAATGTGGAAGAAGCTAGAGGTAGGTCTTAATCCTGCTTCTACAATAAAGTTTGATATATTCAAGTCTTCAGTATTCTTAGTTTTAGCAATATCAGGTAACATGTTTAGAAATTCTATTCCTGTATCATCTTCCTCCATAGGTGAGTATTCTCTCAATTCCTCAATATCAGTAAAAAAGATGACTGCATCTGGTGCAAGAGCTCTGCCTCCTGACAGTGCCCGATTGAATCCTGCACCCAGTGTATCAGGTGCCTCCTAAGTTTTGTTGTGGCCCTCAGTTGCACCCAGTGCATCCCAAGTTTAGAAGTGACACTTGGTTGCATCCTAAGTTTTGACACTCTACTTAGTTAGGTGCAGTGTATCAGAAGTTTGGATGTGATGCCTGGTTACATCATGAGCTTGGATAGAATACTTGGTTGTGCTGAGTACATCCTGAGTTTAGATCCAATATCCAGTCATACCTAGAGTTAGAATCCAAAACTCAGTTGTAGTCTATGTAATTAAAGATTAGATACAATGCCTGGTTGAGTCTAAATACTTGAATCTTGACTAAAATATATCACAATATACTCTGCATGTAAGACTAAGTAGATATAAGTCATATATTAGCCACTATTCTTAAACGCTAACCCAGATCAAGAATTGAAAAAGAGGAGAACAGACAAATAATCCAGTTTTCTATTTTAGTTGTAAAACTATCAAGTTACAGAAAATCACACTTGGATTCAGTCCAAATACATGTAATAGTTGTAACATAGTAGCTAACTAAGTACATTCATCAGTAAAATAAAAAACCCCCATCTGATGTATGGGCATTGCATCCTAATACACACCACATTTCTTGTGTGCCCAGTGCACCTGGTGCATCCTGAGTTCTGTTGCAACCCCCTGTTGTGCCCTATGTATCATGATATATATTGTAATACAACATTGCACCTGGTGCATCCTGCGTTACATAGCAATACTTTGTAGTGTCAGGACACTAGCTGACATTGGGTCTACATCCTCATGACTCCTAGACATCTGCATCTCTGTTGCAGTGTCTTCCCCATATCCTGACATCTGGCTATATCCACTACCTCACAAGAGTACAAATGGGTGTAGCCACATAGGTGCAGCCTTTGTCACATTCCTTCCATCTCTTATCATGATGTCATAACTCCATCCTAACATTAACCACAGATGCCTTCCATTCCCTGATATCCCCATCCCTGCCCTGAACCTTCCCACGATCCTGATGCATGACTATTGTCAGTTCCTCACTGTGAGACTACACAGCATTGTGGCAATTTGTCGCAATCTGTCTAGTTTCTTCACTGCATCCTAGTAACATTGGGACCCATGATGTCCTATAGCATCATTACAATGTTGGGACTCATGACATTTCACTGTGGGGTATTATCAGGGTCCCAATCTCAAGGACAAGGACTGACCAATCCCACACTATAATTTTCTACATTTTGTACTTTTAGTTGTATCTATTATTTAGTTTCTATCAATTAGTTTCTATACAAAGGTTTCTATATACAGGTTGCAATAAAATATTCAATAATATTCTCCATACCATTCAACCATCCTTGATGTAGAATACTTGCACAAGTCAACAGTTGTCACCTGACTGTCTGATCTCATGATTCCTCAATAAATCTCATTAAATGTCCTTAAATCAATATAGCTGTTAACAAGCCATCACTGGTCTGTCTCCAGGATGAGGTGTGTCTGGCCTAGGATCATCCCTATGTCTACTATAGCAAACTCTTGTGCATTTTCCCTTAGATGTAGTGTGACAAGGCTATAGATGTTGGATACACATACCAAGTTAACCGCATTCAATATTTGGACACACGCAAGCCTGTGAACCATGTCCTCATGTAAGTAGTCTCTGATTTTGAAAAGCACTAGGAGCCTTCCAGGGAGATGGCCTTAGAGGACACCATACATATGCTTAATACCTGTTTTCACCCAAATTCAATCATTACAACTCCTCTTATTCCTGACAAGTGGGTTACCAGTATAGTGTGCCCTGTAGATATCATATATGTCAGTTTCCTGAAATGGTAGAATGGGGATTTCAAGTTGCATTAGTAGTTGAACTGGATGGAATCGAAGTATAGTGAGATCTTCAGGAAGGTAGCATTCAGTGGCCAGGCTATTCTGGCTATCTTGAATCAATTGCTGACAGATACTCTCTGGTGAAATACCCAAGACCTTGCAAAAATCTATCACATCAGAACTATCATCACAATGCCCTTTCAGGATCCTACAATTGGTGACTGGCACAGATACAGAATTTGTTTCATCTAAATATGCCATGATATTGGTAGAGAGATAAGTCCCATGATGTAGGCAGGAATCCAGGTTCAAAAGTCTTATTTGGATTGCATGCTGGCTACTATAACTATGTAGGATCAGTCTTGCTGGATTGTTTTTATTTGAATGGCACCACCCCTTGTTCATTTATTGCTTATCCATGAGCTCCTGAAACTCCATGCAATACATCTGAATGTTGCCAAACTGGTATATGTGATGTTGAAAATAACTTGGTAGATGCATCTTAATGAAGTTAGAATGAGATTGCATATAGATTAGTTCCATATATTGGTTGATCTCTTCTTCATGATCCTGCTGCCATACCTGATGCTGGTTAGATTTTGCAACACATTGGTTTACCCATATTTTCTGATGTTGTAGCTCCCTTCACTTCTCATCAACCTTTGCCCATGTCCTTTTCTATATTTGAACCTCCAAGAAGATATCTTTCATATCATGAAACTGATTCAGATATTGTTCTATATAATCCAAAGTCGCAAGGGTATGGACTCAATATTGGGCCATCAAAGTGAAATTGAGTAATGACCTGATGCAGGTAAGAGCGCATTTGAATGGTAATACTTGTATACTTTTAGGCTGCCATAATGCCATGGTGAGAACTCCTAAAAGACCACACTGCAGGGTTCTCATCTCCTTTCCTTGCCAGTGCATAACCTTATATTATACTTTTTTGGGTGCAAGCAATCCTGAGTATGGTGGTAAAGCCTTCCAGGTATTATCAAAAGCCTTCAGTCATGTGTGTTTCTTGAGGAATCCCTGAACTCAGTCCATCATATACATGAATAGTCCCAAATAAACTGTATGAAGTAAATCTGGCTGGTGCAGATCTGGTGCTGAAATCTGTTGAAGCATGTGAAAAACATTTCATTCTATCTTGATACCAAGTTTATCAAACATGGCATCCACATCTCTCAACCCTGAGTCTCTTGACTGATACTCATTTTCTTATTCAAGACTTTCGTATGTGGTATAATCTCATGTCCAATACATCTCCAGTGCAGCAGCTCCCAAGGCATCAGAAGGCACCTCATATTGTAGACAGGTATTTGATTTTACTCCATGTAGTGCAACGTTTTCCATATGGTCAGTAACTCATGCAGACAAGATAGGGAAGCACCACTGGACCTTCCTATCCACACAGTCAATTAAGACACCATGAAGCATCGCATCTTGCAAGAGTGACAGTATGAGTTCAAATACACCTTATAGTATGTCAGCATTGATTTATCTCTGCAGGTTGTCTACTGAAGAGAACTGTGGAAACTTGGGCAGGACAGGCAACAGTACAAGAAGGAGAACCACCATTGATCCAGGTCTGTTACACCTAGTCAATAGGAGATTTCCAGTCATAATATAGACAGGTCACACTTTCTTGTCACCCAAGAAGTTGGTAAGATACATCTGATTGGACATGGTAATGATTGGAATCAGAGTTGCACCATGTGGAACTGTATCTTATAAACTGTTAGTGTAATGACCTGCCAGAGTGTGTCTTACAAATAGACTATTCTTACACCCATTCTAGAGATCCAGAGGTTAATAGGCAAGGATAGTTTGGTTCATTATAGTGGACAATTACGCATACTATAAGATTATAGTATAGAAGACAAGTTCAGAAAAGGCTTATATCATAAGGCCTGAGTTACCCTGATATGGGGTCTGAGTTACCCTACCATAAGGTACATGTTACCCTGACATGGCACCCAAGTTACCCTATGCAGCACATAGAGGTACTTATTTGGGACAGGGGAGTGATCCTATAAGGTTTGGGCACTCCAGCAAAATCTAAAGGTTATAAAACTGGTAGTCTTTGGGGGGTTATAGGACCAGCTATGGGGCTCCAAATGCTCTAGGATTTTACAGAAGTATTCTTAACACCCCCTTGTGACTCTAGGGTAATGACCACACGTCATAGGCTTACGGTTGCTGAGTTGCTCTGTTCCTACCAAAAGGAATTGAGTGGAGGTACTCTTGTAATACTGTATAGCTTGTCACCGTCTGCCCAACCAGATGCTATCTGTAGGATTTATGAGAGAGTATATAGTGTGCTCCAAAAGAAAGGCTATCTTCTGGTACCAACTATGTGTAAAACAGACAAGAACTGAAAGGGTTACTCAGGTAATGATGGAAGAGTAGTCCAGAACCTCCCAAGCAGTCCTGGGGTGGCCTGGACGATATTGAAGCATCTCTGGGCAGGTGAATCGCACATAGACACAACTCATGCCAAATCACTATAAGACTATTGAGATTTTTGGAGAACTCTAAAAGCAAGATTCTTATCATGGTAGGAGTACTTTTGGGGAGTTGACTGTAGGTAGTGCCCACCAAGTCAATCACTAAGGTACCCCACTGGAGGATCCGAGTAGACTTTCATATCAGGCAAAGACCTAATTAGAATAGAGTAGAAGGTTTAGCTCAATCATGAGAGCTATGTCTACTAAAGGCTTGCATAGATGAAATGTATATGGCTATGAGAGTTCGTCAGTAGTATGTCTCCTCAGTTGCATGATAGTTTGCTACTCACATGTCAACGATACGAAGAGCTTTTCACCTGCAGTCACATTGGAGATGCAGCATTCAAACACTTGATGTCAGAAGGAGATTTAGCCAGAGCAGACAAATATTAACAAAGGAATAATGTCCTTAGTGGTGTGTGTTGGTCAACCTGGAGGAGATGGGTGTGCTCAGGATTAAGTTAGAGTAGTGATAGGTGGGACCTACTAGCAGTATATGATATTCTACTTAAACTATATGTGAGACCCACTCTACTCTAGCAATCAACTACCTCTTGAGAAACTTACTGAGTGAAGCTGTGGCTTAATGATATTACATTTTACTGTTTTGATTCTTCTTTACTCTACTGTTGATTATTACTTTTGATCTTTGAGTCACTTCAGTGCAGTCATGAACTTGCCATCCATCTTCCCTTAGGGTGCCTCCATTACAGTTAGCTAGTGCCCTGATCAAGGAGGTTGCAAAGTAGAGTGTACAATACTTGGATGTCCCACCACCAGTCCACCATATACATTTCAGCATATATCTTATGTCCATTCTAGTTATATTCACATTACAGTGCATAGACCAAGTCATCTCTGTATGCAATCTGCTGAAGAAGGTATCTGACATAGTCAAAGATGTACTAATAGAAGAAATGCTGGGTTCTCTTGCCATTGTCAACTTCACCTTTGAACTGTTTTAGATAAGGACTGTACAGGTCCAATGATTGGAGATGATTCTCTAGCATATGTATTGAACTATAGCTGACTGATGCAGAACTACCCCGACTGCTGGAAAAGAATTCATTGATTCAAGACTTCAAGACCTTACTCTCAATGAATCAAGATGCATGTTTGGAATCATGAGCATAGGTAAATGGAGCCTATAGATCTTGGCACAAAGTATGGTGTTCATCCTCAAACCTGCTCATGTCTCCAATCGCTTCCCTGACACCTGGGTAATCCACTTTTCTGCCGGCTATCACTAAGGTATTGTGGTTGCATACTTTAGCATTAGACTCATGTGAGATGTCATCATTTAATGCATCAGCATTACATCCAGTGGGGTCCAGATTAGATTTATAGTCAGATTCTGTCAGTTTATTTTCATAATTTACCTCTGGGTTGAGGAATAGGTCTATTTCTGTGTCATTAATAGGACTCATAGAAGGTGTATGTCATATGATAGAGGCAAGTATGATGTCCAGATTTGCATGTGCAGTTCATAGGTGTTTCTCATATGTACCTGTCTGCACATATCTTTGGTGACAAAATTGACATTTGACAGCCATAGTGAAAGTCTACTTAGTCGATCTTGGGGGTCCTTTATATATTATGAGGTACAGGAGTACTGTATAGTATTCATCTTGATGCATGTCAGTGGAACACTAGGTTAAGGAGTTTGCACACAGTGAACTGTAACTAGTATCTAAACAGGTTTTGCACTTGGAGCTTGATACCTAGTATTACCACATCTTATCAGATCGCCTTATCCTTTATGGTGTAAAACAAGCTACTTCCCTTTCATGAGCTATTGCTCAATGTTTCTTTGTATCATACTGTTGTTATACAGTGGAGGATGTTAGGAGTTGCTTCATGATAACCTCTGGCATCGCATGGTCTGGACTCCTGCAAGGAGAGGTCAGGCTATGGACTCCTGCAAGGCATGGTGGTGTAGCACTGGAGTGAAACAAGTAGCTAAACAAGGAGCCAAACAAGGAGTGTTATGGGATGAAGTGAGGAGCGATTATGTAATGGAAGGGATGGACATTCATGAGGCTGGGTTTTTGATAGTATATAGTTTGATCCACCTTGATATCAAGTTGATAGAGGTTTAAGTCTTTCATACAGTTAAGAATTAGACACAAACTTTGATCAAAACTCATTACCAAATTTCCCTATTTTCTTCTATTTACTTCATCTATCTACTACAGGTTATGAGCCCAGAGACTTGCTGATAACCTGAAGCCTCCTACTTTACGATCTGGAAATTACACCTACCATACTGAACAACCTTGTTGTCTCCTCCTAAACAATCCTATTGTCACTTAACCCTTTTGTCCTTTATTGGTTGTCACCAAACTACTAGCCACACCCTATCTATATCCTATACCATGAAGCTTGATTAGAGATGCTCAACCAAGCCAACTCCAATACCCTCACAGTTAATATGGAGACTGCCACCTCTACACCACAAAGTCAAACTATGTATCAGTTAAAGTACAGTGAATTCTCTAAGCTTAACCACCTCAACTACTCACAGTGGTGCAAGGACATGGAAGTGATCCTCTATGCAGAAGATGCCTTCTAAATCACATTAGGGAATGAGGAAACCCCACCTGAAAACCAATGGATCCAGCATGCCGATTTCTGTCACCACAAAGGCAAAGCCATCACCTTAATCTTTGAATCTGGTACCATTACCATGCAACAGTATCTTCATGGCTTAACAAACCCACGAAATATGTGGGACCTCCTTGCTGATAAGTTGAATGCTGCTGCCTCCCGTGCTGGACATATGTCAACTTTTCGTCAATTCTCCAGGGCTCACCCGGTCAATGGCAAGCCCATTACAGAGTACATGTCAACCCTCTTGTACTTTCAGGATCAACTGTCTGGAACAGAAGAACCCATTACTGACTCCGTATTTATATCTCATCTGTTGATGACCCTTTCTTCGGCCTTTGATACTTTTAGTGACATACTCCTCAGTCAATGGACAGTCGATGAGTTGATAGTTAAGGTAAAGGAAACCGAAGATACCTTAAGAACCTGTCAAGTAGATTATTGAAGCACCAACACAAGGAGTATAATTATCAACTCTTGTGCCTTAGTCGCCCATACCCAAAGTCATTGGGGACGCTTCCGGGGGAGAGGAACAAGAAGGTTCATGACAGGTAGAAGGAATGGTGAAGTAACCTGCTGGTACTGCAACAGGCGCAGACATAGGCAGGAAAATTGCCACATAAAGAAAAAGGCAGAAGAAGTATGAGTTGAGAGGATGTCGAAGAGGAAGAAGAGAGAGGAGTCAAAGGAGAAAGAAGAGATTGCGAATGTAGCCCATGCTTCTGTGCAGGCACTAGATGCTAGACTTAATAATCAGTTAGTAAACAATGACTGGATTATAGACTCAGGGGTGACTCACCAACTGTACAAGTATCGTCAACCCTTTAACAGCTTCAAACATCTTCCGACACCGGTGATGGTGCACTTGCGAGATGATTCAACAGTGCCGGCAATAGCAAAGGGAACAATCCATCTACATCTACATTCTAAGGTGGTGTTGATAGAAGACTTATTTGCTCTGAGGCTAAGGATGTCACTGTTATCTGTCAGCAGTCTATCAATGAGATATGACATCATATTCAAGAACTCAGCATATTTTCTTGACCAATGTTTCTTTGGTTCCCTTATCGCTGGTGTTTATTGATTCAAACCTACTAAGTTGAACTTTGTTGCAACCAGAAATGCAAGGTTGCCTGATACCTTAGCTAATGCTGCCATCCTACTGTCGATGGACCTATGACATCAACAACTTGGGCATGTCAACTATCAGACATTGTATACCTTATTGCTGCATTCCATGTATAGTGGTGACCCTATCACAAAGACTTTATGGTGTGAGATATGTATGAAAGCGAAGCATCAATGGAAGATCAAGAGGAAGCCTGCCCCAAGAACAACTCGCCCATTTGAGTTGGTTCATTCCAATCTGTGTAGTCCGATTTCACCTGAGTCTGCATCAAGCCTATGGTACTTCATCTTATACATAAATGACTTCTCACATATGAACTGGGTATTCTTTTTTGAGGCAAGTCGGCCACACAAGTAGTGTCAGTCTTTCAGGAATTCAAGGCTTGCATTGAGGAATGCTTTCCTGAATATCCTATCATGCGGTTTCACTGTGATAATGGAAAAGGCAACCACAATAATAGCCTGTTTCACGGGATCTTACAAGCATGTGGCATGTCCTTCAAGCCTTCGCCACTATTCACTCAATATAAGAATAGTGTGAGTGATACTGGACTCCCGCTCTGATGACGAATTGTGGGTCAAAGCAATTAACATGGCAGTTTATCTCCACATGTGAACTCCCTTCTGATCACTTGGAGGTGTCACCCCATATGAGAAACTCTATGGTCAGAAACCAGAACTTGAGCATTTAAGATGTTTTGGTTGTATCACCTATAAGCTCATTCCCAAGGTGCAGAGAAAAGGCAAATTTACAGAGCATGTAAAGAAGTGTGGATTTTTAGGCTATATGCATGAAATGGCCAAGATATGGTATCTTTGGGATCCCGAAAGTAGAAGAGTGATTCAAGCATCTGATGTCCCCTTCGATGAATCAGAAGCTATCAATGAGTGGCAAATTAGTGATGAAGAGGTAGAAATGCTCAGGTCCTGCATTCCTGAGAATATACCACTTGAGAAAGATGACTCAGTTCCTTCAATCTGAGTCCATGATCCCCACATTGTTCCCACTGTTCCCACCTATCGTGTGTTGAATGTGGATGACCAGGCAGCCATTGAGAGTGGCAGAATAAGCTCTGTAGATCTTACTACTGTTCTGGAAGAGTATAGGAAGGCAGCGACCATTGTTGAGAGTAGCCTAAGACCTGGGAACTCGCTGGTGCTGAAGCTGCGACATTCAGGTCAACTCAGATACCTGGCTTAAGCATACCATGCAGTGCTTGAGTCTGGAGCCAGTAATGAGGTTGAGGGAGACCTAATTAGCTACCAGGAAGCCCTTGACCAGCATCACTGTACCAATTGGAAAGACGCTATGGGCATAGAGTTCTGTTCTCTGATAGAGAACCAAACTTGGATGTATTGTTCATCAGTTCCCTCTGGCGCATACCACATTGATTGTAAATGGATTTATTTACTTAAGACTAATCCTGATGGCAGTTCACGGTTCAAAGCACACTTGGTGATAAAGGGGTATGAACAAACAAACTTTGGAGAGACTTTTGCTCCCGTCACAAAGTTAGTAAGTTTACACTTGATCTTGGCCCTATCAGGTTATATGTTCACTCTTGCTGGTACTGCTGTATCTTGGAAACCTAAAAAGTAATCTCTGGTATCATTATGGTCTACAGAAGCAGAATATATCGGCTGCTCTGAGGCAACCTGAGAAGCAATTTGGCTCCACCAACTCTACCACGAGATTACCAACAGTCAACCAGAAACAAATAAGCCAGCTATTCAACTACTACTCTCCAATAGCCAGTGAGCTATCAGTCTTGCTGAATCTCCATGCTTCAATGATCGTACCAAACCCATCGATATGACTTGGAAGTATCAATTCATTCAAGATTCATGTACTTAAGGCAACATCTATCTCGAATATCTACCCACTGCCAAGATGACTGTTGACATCACATCAGTGAAAAAAAAACCTGCATCTGATGTATGAGTGTCAAATCCTGATACACGCTGCATTTCTCATGCACTCGGTGTACCTGGTGTGTCCTGAGTTCAATTGCAACCCTCTGTTGCACCCTATACATCATGATGTGTGTTGCAATACAACATTGCACCTGGTGCATCCTGTGTCATATAGCAATGTTGTATGGCATCAGGACACTACCTGAGATTAGGTCAACATCCTCACAACCCCTGGACATCTGCCTCTCTGTCGCACCTTCTTCCCCATATCCTGATGTCTGGCTATGGCCACTGCCTCACAGGAGTACAACTGGGTGTGGCGACACAGGGCCGGCCTTCATCATGTTCCTTCCATCTCTCATCATGACACCATAACTCTATCCTAACATTGACCACAGATGCCTTCCATCCCCTGATGTCCCCATCCCTACCCTGAACATTTCCAGCATCCAGACGTGTCACCGTTGTCGGTTCCTCACTGTGAGGCCAAGGGTGTTGTGGCAATTTGTCATAATCTGTCTGGTTTCTTCACTGCATCTTAGCGATGTCGAGACTCATGATGTCCCACTATGTCATTGCGATGTTGGGACCCATGATGGTTCACTGCATGGTGTCATCAGGGTCCTAATCTCAAGGACTGACCAATCCACCACTATAATTTTCTACATTGCATACTTTTAGTTGTATCTATTATTTAGTTTCTGTTGATTAGGTTCTACATAGAGGTTTCTATATACAGGTTGCAATGAAAGATACTATAATATTCTCCATACGATTCAACCATCCTCGATACAGAATACTTGCCCAAGCCAACAGTTGTTGCCCAACTGTCTGATCTCATGACCCCTCAATCAATCTCGGTAAATGTCCTTAAATAAAAATGGCTGTTAACAAGCCATCACTAGTCTGTCTCAGGAATGAGGTGCATCAGGCCTAAGATTGTCCCTATGTCTACTATAGTAAACTCTTGTGCATTGTCCCTTAGCTGTACCATGACAAGGCCATAAATGTCGGATACGCATCCCAAGTTAACCGCATTCAATATTTGGACACATGCAAGCTTGCGAACTGTGTCCTCATGTGTGTAGTCTCTGATTTTGAAGAATGCCAGGAGCTTTCTGGGGAGACAGCCCCAGAGTACACCATACATATGCTTGCCACCCGGCTGTACCCAAATGCAATCATTGCGACTTGCCTGGTTCCTGAAGTGTTGGGTACCAATACAGCATGCCCTGTGGATGTCATAAATGTCGATTTCCTGGAATGATAGAATAGGGATTTCAAGTTGTGTTAGTAGTTCAACTGGAAGGAATCGAAGTATAGCAGGATTTTCAGGAAGGCAGTATTTAGTGGGTAGGCTATTCTGGCTATATCGAATCAATTCCCAATAGATACTCTCTGGTGAGATACCCAAGAACTTGTAAAAATCCATCACATTGGAAACATCATCATGATGCCCCTTCAGGATCCTATGATTGGTGACTGGCATAGATACACAATTCATTTTATCCAAATATTCCATAACATTGATAGGGATATCAGCCCCATGATATCACAGGGAATCCAGGTTCAAAAGTCTCATTCAGATCGCATACTGGCGACCATAACTGTACAGGATCTGTCTTGTGGCATGGTTTTTATTTGAATGGCGCCACCCCTCCTTGATTTGTTCCTTATGTGTGAGCTCACCAAACTCCATAGAATACATCTGAATGTTGCCAAACTGGTATATGTGACCCTGAAAATGACTTAGTAGATGCATCTTAATGAAGTTGAAATGAGATTCCATATAGATTAGTTCCATAGGTTAGTCTATCTCTTCTTCATGATCCTGCTCCTGTACTCAATGCTGGTTGGATTTTGCAACACATTGGTTTACCCATGGTCTCTGATGTTGTAGTTCCCTTCGCTTCTTGTCAACCTTTGCTCATGCCCTCTTTGATATTCGAAACTCCAAGATGATATCTTTCATATCATGAAACCCATTCAGATATAGTTCCATATAATCTAAGGTCACAGGTTTATGGCTTCTATATTGGGTCATCCAAGTGAAATCAAGCAATGACCTGATGCAGGCGAGTGGGCATTTGAATGGTAATACTTGTGTACTTTCAGGCTGCCTCAATGCCATGGTGAGAACTCCCAAAAGACAATGCTCCAAGTTCCTCATCTTCTTTCCTTGCCACTGTGTAACCTTGCGGTATTCTTTTTTGGGTACAAAGAATCTTGCATATGGTGGTAAAGCCTTCCCAGCATCATCAAAAGCCTGCAGTTATGCGTGTTTCTTGAGGAATCCCTGAACACAGTTTATCATATGCTTGAATAGTCCCAAATAAATAGTATGGAGCAAATCTGGCTCGTACAGATCGGGTGCTGAAACTTGTTGAAGCCCATGAAAAAAATTCCATCCCATCTTGATACTTATTCCATCAAATGTGGCCTTCATGTCCCCCAACCCAGAGTCTGTCAACTGATGCTCATTTTCTTGCTCGAGACATTCGTACATAGCCTAATCTCATGTCCAATATGTCTCCTGTGCATCAGTTCTTAATACATTAAGAGGTATCTCACATTTCGGACAGGCATTAGATTTTACTCCATATAGTACAACATTTTCCATATTGTCCACAACCCACATGGACAAGATAGTGAAGTACTACCAGACCTTCCCATCTGCACAGTCAACTGAGACACTGTCAAGCACCATATCTTGCAAGGGTGACAGTATGAGTTCAAATACCCATTGTAGTGTATCTGCATTGATTTGTCTCTGCAGGTTGTCTGCTGAAGAGGACTGTGGGAACTTGGGCAGGACGGGCAATGGTGCAAGAAGGAGAACCGCCATTAATCCAAATCTGTTACGCCTAGTTGAGAGGAGATTTCTGGTGGTAATATAGACAGCCCACACTTTCTTGTCACCTGAAAAGTTGGTATGATGTGTCTGATTGGACATTCCAATTATTGGAACCAGAGTTGCACCACGTGGAAGTGTATCCTATAAATAGTTAGCTATTGCCCTTATGAAGGGGGTTGCAAAGCAGGGTGTATAGTACTTGGACGTCCCACTACCAGTCTGCTGTATGCATTTCGGCATATATCCTATGTCCATTCTGGTCATATTCATGCTGTAGCATGTAGAGCAAGTCATCCCCCTATGCTATATACTGAAGAAGGTATCTTACACAGTCAAGGACATTTTGATAGAAGAGATGCTGCATTCTTTTGCCATCATCAACTTCACCATTGAACCATTGTAGATAAGCACTGTAGGGGTCCAATGATTGGAGATGATTCTCCAGTGTGTGTATTGAACTATAGTCGACTGAAGCAGAACTACCCAACCTGCTGGAAAAGAATTCATTGATTCGAGACTTTGAGACCTTGCTCTGAATGAACCAAGATGAAAGTTTGAAATTGTGAGCATTGACAAATGGGGCCCATGGATCCTGGCACAGAGTATGGTGTTCATCCTCAAACCCGCTCACATCTCCAATCGCTTCCCCAGTACCTAGGTAATGTGTTTGTCTGCTGGCCATCACTGAGCTATTGTGGTTGAGTACTTGAGCATCAGACTCATTTGAGATGTCATCATTCAATGCATCAGCATCACATCCAGTGGGGTCCAGATTAGATTCATATTCTGAATTGGCCTGTTCGTTCCCGTAATTTACCTCTGGGTCACGGAATTGGTCTGTTTCCATATCATTATTAGGACTCATGGAAGGTGCATGTCGTATGGTAGAGGCAAGTATGATGTCCAGATTGGCATGTGCAGTTTGTAGCTATTTCTCATATGTGCCTGGCTGCACATATCTTTGGCGACAAAATGGACATTTGACAGCCATGGTGAAAGTCTACCTGGTCAATCGCAGGGGTTCTCTATATATTATGAGGTACATGAGTACTCTATAGTATTGATCTTGATGTGTATCAGTAGAACACTGAGTCAAGGGGTTTGCACATGGTGAACTATAACTAGTATCCAAACAGGCTTAGCACTTGTAGCTTCATGCCTTATATCATCCCATCTTATCAGATCATCTCACCCTCTCTGTTGTAACACAAGCTACTTCTACTTTATGGGCCATCACACAACGTCACTTCGTATCATGACACTTGTGCAAATTAGAAGATTATTTCATGAATATTAGTTACACATCATGGTATGCTTAGAAATGTTGTTCCTGGCTACATTATCAATTCTTCTCATATTATCTTTTTTATTCTGATCTACCACAAATCTACATATCCACATATTCATACAGCTACATGCCTTCTGGGGTAATCCAACACAACAGAGGGCAGATACACCCCATCATACAAATAAGTTAAGTTAACTTCTCAGAAAGGATTCAGAATTGGAACCCTAGTTCTGGAGATCAGGGAGAGTAGTGCCATTCATGCAATCATGATTCCACCTGCATGTCTGCCCCCTACTGCCACCTGCCTCTGTCTGACTCCTGAAAACATGCCGCAACAAGGACCCATGCATAGTCAAAACCAAGCAGAGTCAGGAACCAGTCCAGAGTCTTCTAAAGTGGATTAGCTTGTCACCATGGATTCTTGAGATTGAACCTGCAGGAAAGTGAAAGCACCATTCCAAATCAAATATGCAAAACCTGGCCCCTTCAAACTGTCCCAATAGCGTACTCATCATCTAGTCAAGGTCACCCTGGTCTAGGTGCTGCTCTGTTATGATGTTGATGAGGCATGCATGTTGGCAAAAGCACTCGTTGTCATAATTGGTCCAGAGATTCTGGAAGTGATAGGGTAATAGCTCACTAGTAGACTGCATTGTGTCACATTGTGGCCTGTCAATAGTCCTGAGAAGCAACTGCTTAAGCTGTGTGACACTCTGGAATGAGGCAAGCAGCACTTGCAAGTCTCCACGTATATTTGAACCAATGTCATTGGTATCCTTAGTCAAAATAGGTCTTAGGTCCTCATGTCCCTGTTGCACCCAAATGCCCCAATTGGACACCCCACAGCACGAGTTCGGATAGGTATAGTGTTATGAATTTTGCAGGAGCCAATCCTCAGTATGATTGTGCCTTATGCTGCGTGGAAGCCTCAGAGGCTGAATCTCACAGTACTTGGTAATGTTGTCTGTAGCCAGCTTCATGATCCTTGCCCTAAATTCCTCAATGTAGATAGCAGAAGCTGGATTGGCAAATACAACAAGAAGGTGGCGATAGTTATGATTAAGGGTCACATACAGCTCGCCTGAGTCAATTTTGACTTGCTGATATGAGGCGCCGAGTGGATTGCATTGGTCCAGGGATAGCACTTCCAGGTTGGCCAGGTGTGGATGGGAATTGTGTGTCTCAATATCTATATTGAAGAAGACTTCGATAATGTTTCTTAAGAATGTATTATTTGAGTGTTCCATGACAAGTACTACATGACTGCTATTGCTCACCTTGCTTGCATTGAATAATATGGAATACCTCCTCACCCCTGTCCTGTGCCTCCGCACAGGCCGCCTGGTCCTCCCGGGTCAGGGACATTCCCTTATCAAACCAGCTATCTATTTTGCTATCAGTCCTTGGCGTGAGCCTTGGTTGCTTGCCCTTGGGCTATGAGAGCTTCATTGAGGCAGACCTCCCATCAACATGGGACTTCACTGTAGGATAAAGTATAGTATCAATTGTTACTGACTCCTTGCTCCCAAGCCTTTATCTTATACCAGTAGGTGTCTGGTGGTAGGTGGGATGCATAAGGTTTCCCAGTGTACCATTATTGGTACGATGCCCGCAGAGTTGAGAAAGATGTAGCATGATATGTTGCATTTAGAATTGTGGAGCACAAGGTGATCTGTTGAGAATATGGTCAGTTCTAGTATCATGAGTATCTGCATAGAGGAGAGGCTCCACAAACAGATGTAAACCAATCGAAATACCAATTCTTGCAACCTGAGAAATCTGGCACCACAGTCCCAAAGGTATAGCAGCCATGAAGCCCTATATAGAGAGATGTACACTGGTTTGTAACTTTCTCCCTCTGCCACCCCTGAGTGGTTGGTCAGAAATAAGGTTCACAGAGGTTATCCCAAGAGGCTGGTGCATGTAGAAATTGGAATGACTTGATGGAATGGTTTGGCGGTGGGAGGACATAGCTGGAGTGGGGAGACCTGTAGAAGAGAATATGGAGGTACACAGGAGAAGGTGTGAGGATTGGGGTACAAGTACTGGTATCGCAACCATGATGCCGTGGATGTCATGCTGTCGTGACTGTGATGCCATAGGATGTCGTGCTGTCACAACCATGACGCCATGGGACGTTGTGCAGTTACAATCCCACGAGGTATCTGTAATGTAGAAATATGTTACAGCTCCCTTTTGGTATCATGTCAACAGTTTGGTGAAGATGAGAAGTTTGTATAGTTTTCTCGTGTTGTATACGATGTGTCAAGTCTAATACACGGGGCTCCAGAGGGGGTGTAAGATCACTGACTATCGCTCGTTATTGAAGCAAAAGCCTTTCCTGCAAAATGGCATTTTGAGAGTATTCAACATTATGTTTGTAATAATATAAGGATTCTCAACTACGATTGGACTCAAGACTCTGGCATGAAAAAAATCAGACGAAATGAGGGTGATATTAGGGTGGGTGGCTTAATAAAATTGAGCTATGAACAGTATTGTTTACCAACACTATTGTATTCTTGCACTGCCTAACTAGCACTAGAAGTGTCTGAAATGGTCTCCTGGCATCAAGTCAACATAGCTTGAACATCTGAGAGGCTGAATTCAAGCAATCTAACCTACTCGCACATAGATGTTAATAATAAGACAGACAGGGGTTATAGCTCAGCCTTTTCTGACCAACTTCAAACCCCGGTCCATCACATCACTAACCTCAATACCCTAGTAGATAATCAACATACCATGAGCTGACTCTAGGTCAGTTAATGATAGATAATATGAGATGCACCAAATCTGAAAAACACTAGATGCCAACGTAAGGGGGCATGGTGCTATTATTATTATCACATACCAGGCACTAGAGATCAAAATGGCTAGCAATATGAGATGCCGAAGTAAGGTTATCCCATGGTATCTTTTGTATCATATAGAGGCACTCAACATCACAAAAGATCCTGCATTAGTTAGCAAATTTTAAAATTTTTTTGTTAAACTAAGAGATAAACCTCCCTATCTAAAAACTACCTAACAAAAAGCTACTTAGCAAAAAAAAAAAAAGCTACAAAAAACAGCTACAAAAGGATTATTTCCAGGGACCCCAGTGTCTTGTTCCTCGCCAGGGAGCAGGGGGGGTCTCCAGTGCTGGAGGAATTGGGTTGGGGGTAGGAGGGCAAGAGGTAGCCTGCGGGGGGCCCGACACCATTAGGGAGCTTGGCGCAAAGAGGGGGCAAGGTGTACAGGGAGGGGCGTTAGAGTCCAGACAACTGGTGGAGCTGTGAGGGAGGCAGCAGGGGGAGAGCTGCTGACAGTGCCTAGAGTTGTAAGAAACTCAGCCACTAAAGGCTGCTGTTGGGCAAGATCAACCAACCTTCTATGCTTGTCTTGCTCTGAGAGGGTAGGAGGCTCACTGGCAGTGGCAGGGGGAGTCCGAGCTCATGGTGGGAGGAGGGCTCAAGGGATTGGGTTCCTCATCCATTTCTTTGTCCTTGTCCTATGTGTTTATGATTAGCTAAGATGGTAACTAAAATATAGTTAGAGTTAGAAACTTACATCTTCGGTCACAATGGCATGTTCGCCAGGATCTTGCCCCTCCTCCTCCTCCTCCTCCTCCTCCTCTGCCTCCTCCACCACCACCTCTACCTCCTCCTCTTGCATAGCCTCCCTGATATCTCCAGCCCACCCACAGTGATCCCAGACCTTGCAGTCGAAGAAAGGATATCTGCCATGGGCAGGCATAGGGGTCTGGTCACAATTCTCTCCCTCACTAAAGCATGGCTCCAGGACCATCAGGTCTAAGAGGTGTTTGCCAGTGCCATCATTGGCAAGGAGCCACACCAGGATATCCTCATCTTCATGATGAAAGATGAGTTTCCAGAGTGGGAGAGGTTCAGAGGGCACCTGACTAAGTAACCAAGCGCCCTCACAAGTCACCTCAAGGAGGTATCAGGGGCAATGGATTTCCCCCTGCCCACACTGCCACTTGACTACCCCCAGTATACTTTTGATGCTCGGTGATGCCATGACTCCCCAGGTGATTCCCTGGTTGAAGTCATTGGCACACCAGGAGTAGCCAAGGAATGGGTGTTTAGTTTCTCAGGTACCCTACCAACGAACAATATGGATCCTTATTACCTGTGGGCAATAAGGGGAGGCCCAATCCGATTGAGCCACTGACAATATGTATTAGTACGATGATAGCATACAATAGATGGGAGGGGGCGATAGTTACTCGGATGTCCCTCAACCTCACCACCAACCTTCTTTCACTCCACATGACAATGCCCATTCAATGTCCTCAGGGTCTTAGCTGTGTCA
Organism: Choiromyces venosus 120613-1; assembly: GCA_003788595.2. NCBI lineage: Eukaryota > Fungi > Ascomycota > Pezizomycetes > Pezizales > Tuberaceae > Choiromyces > Choiromyces venosus. The sequence continues at coordinate 564,530 of ML120362.1, forward strand.
AGGACCAAGAACCTCTGGTGGTACTCTACTTCCAAGATGCTGTCAGCCTCGTACTTGTCTTAAACAAGCACAAGCTGAGTCGCAACTGGGGGAAGGGAGCGAGCATACCTAATGATGAAATCCAATTTAGATTCAGTCAGGCAGTGGAGGTCCAAGGAGTGACCAGTCAAGTGTACCTTGACATGGTCACACCAGGCACTGTACATAACAGTGAACTGGTGTGGGTGCATGAACCCACACCAGCTTTTAGCATAAGCTATGTTGCCATAGTATCCCCTATGAGTATTGGTTTAAAGGTTTTTGACAGATGAGGGTAGGTTGAGTTTCACTTACAAGGAATCCTCCACTGCCGGCTTGAAGGGTAGCATCTCCAACGAAGTCGACTGGCTTGTGCTGCTTGTAACTGTATGCGCCAGGGCTCTCTGTTTCCTACTCCCCCCATGCAGCTTGACAGGCTAGGCAGTAGGATACCTAAGAAAAAAAAAGAAAGGTTAGTAATTATCACATGATAAAACTTAGACAGACTCTACTTACTTCCCCATCTGCACTTCACTTCTCTGAGGTTGAACTGTCAGAAGGATAGGGGAAGCAGGAACTACAGAGACAGGAGGATGTCTAAGAGGAAAAGAAACGTTAATATTGCTCAGTCCAGACAGTCAATGGCATTGTACGGTGTACTTACTTTCCCCTGTTTGCCAGTCATCTGATCAATGTCCAAGGTGCCACAGGAGTTAGAGGAAGGGGAAAAAAAAAAAGAAAAACAAAAGAAAGAAAATAGACAATTGCAGGCGTGAGGGGAGGGGAAGAGCCTCCTGTTAAGAGACAGAAGGAAGAAGGGAAGTAGAGAAGGGGAGAAGGAGAGAAGGAGAGAAGAAGAGAATGAGATAAGAAGAGAAAGAGTCTTCTTCTTATCTTTCCCTATAGTGGAGAGAAGAGAAGGGAAGGAGGAAAGGAGAGAAGAAAGGCTAGGTATATAAGAAACGATGCATATGCATTACCTGATTTGTTTGTACACCCCATTGGACACCCAAATAATGCTCAGACATGGTCAGATGTGAACAAACTAGGAAATGCATACGCATTGTTTCTTATATACCCTGCACACATCAGGTACACATGTGTGTTGCGCACATGAGGTACGCTTGTGTGCACCCAATGTGTGTAGGGTATATAAACCTAGCCCTTCTTCCCTCCTTTCCTCCTTCACTTCACTTCTCTCCACCACAAGGGAAGATAAGAAGAAGACCCTTTCTCTCCTTCTCTCCTTCTCTCCTTCTCTCCTTCTCTCCTTCTCTACTTCCCTTCTTCCTTCCATCTCTTAACAGGAGGCTCTTCCCCCGCACTGCCTGCAATTGTCTTTTTTCTTTCTTCTTTTTTTTCTTTTTTGTATTTCCACTTCCTCTAACTCTGATGGCACCTCAGACGTTGATTAGATGACTGGAAAACAAGGGAAAGTAAGTACACCCCACAACACCATTGACTGTCTAGAGTGAGCAATATTAATATTTCTTTTCCTCTTAGATATCCTACTGTTTCTGTCATTCCTGCTACCCCTGTCCTTCCTGCGGTTTGACCTCAGGGAAGTGAAGTGCGGATGGGGAAGTAAGTAGAGTCCGTCTAAGTTTTATCATGTGATAATTACTAACCTTTCCTTTTTTTCTCATTGGCATCCCACTGGCAAGCTTGTCGAGCTGCATGGGTGGAGTGGGAAATGGAGAGCCCTAGCATGCACGGTTACAAGTAGTCCAAGCTAGTCAACTTCATCGAAGAGGCTACCCTTTGAGCTGGCAGTGGAGGATTCCTTGTAACTGAAACCCAACCTACCCTCATCCGTCAGAAACATTTAAACTAATACTCATAGGGGATGCTATGGTGACATAGCTTATGCCAAAAGCTGGTGTGGGTTCAGGCACCCATGCTAGTTCACTGTTGCATATAGTGCCTAGTGCAACCATGTCAAGGCACACTTGACTGGTCGCTCCCTGGACCTCCACTACCTGACCGAATCTTAATTGGATTCAGTCATTGTGTATGCTCACTCCCTTCCTCTAGTCAGGCCTGGCTTGCACTTGTTAAAGACAAGCATCAGGCTAATGACATCTGGGAAGTAGAGCGCCACCTCAAGCTCTTGGTCCATAACAAGACCAGGAACCTGAGGACATTGAACAGGCGTCATCTGGTGGAGGGAAAGAAGGTTGGTGATGAGGTTGAGGGACCTCCAAGTAAGTATCACCCCCTCCCATCTATTGTATGATATCCTTGTGCTAACACATATTGTCAGTGGCTCAATTGGATTGGGCCTCCCCTTATTGCCAATGGACAATAAGAATCCCTATCATTCATCAGTCGGGTGCCCAAGAAACTGGGCACCCATTCCTTGGCTACCCCTAGTGTGCCAATGACTCTGACCAGGGAATCACCTAGGGAGTCATGGCATCACCGAGCATCAAAAGTGTGCTCGGGATAGTCAAGTGGCAGTGGGTGGAGGGGGCAATCTGATGCCCCCAATATCTCCTCAGGGTGACTGGTGAGGGTGCTTGGTTGCTTAGTTAGGCACCCTCTGATCCTCTCCCACTCTGGGAACTCATCTTTCTTCATGAAGATAAAGACATCCTGGCGTGGCTCCTTTCCAATGATGGTAAATACCTCTTGGACCTGATGGTCCCAGAGCTACGCCTCTGTGAGGGAGAGGATCGTGACCAGACCCCCATGCCTGCCCATGGCAGATATCCCTTCTTCAACTGCAAGGTCTAGGATTGCTGTGGGCAAGCCAGAGATATCGAGGAGGCCATACAAGAGGACGAGGTGGAGGTGGTGGAGGTGGAGTGGGGTGGAGGTAGAGGTGGAGGAGGTGGAGGTGCAGGAGTTGGATGAGGAAGAGGAGGAGGAGGTAGTGGACAAGGTGGACAAGGTGGACAAGGAGGAGGAGGAGGAGGACGAGGTCGAGGACGAGGAGGAGGAGGAGGATGAAGAGGAGGAGGAGGAGGAGGAGGAGGTGAAGGAGGAGGAGGTAGAAGAGGAGGTGGTAAAGGTGGAGGAGGAGGAGGAGGAGGCAGAGGAGGAGGAGGAGGGGCAAGATCCTAGAAAACATGCCATTGTAATCGAAGACATAAGTTTCTAACACAAACCATATTTTAGTTACCATCTTAGCTAATCACAAACACATAGGAAGAGGATGAAGAAATAGATGAGGAACTGGGTCCCTTGACCCCTCCTCCCACCACGAGCCCAGACTCCCCCCCATCGCTGCTGGCAAGCCTCCTAGCCTGTTGGAGCAAGACAATTGCAGAAGGTTCTTTGATCTTGTCTCACAACAGCCTTGGATGGCTGAGTTCCTTATGACTCCCGATGCTGTCGGCAGCTCTCCCCCTGCTGCCTTCTCCTTAGCTCCACCAGTTGTTGGGACTCCAATGCCCCCCTGTGTATGCCAAGCCCCCTCTTTGTGCCAAGACCCCCAATGGCACCAGGCCCCCCTGCAGGCTGCCTCTCACCCCCCTACCGCTGACCCAATTCCTCTGGCCCTGGAGACCCCCTTTGCGCTCTAGTGAGGAACAAAACACCAGGGTCCCTGGAAATAATACTTTTGTAGTTTTTTTTTGTAGCTTTTTTTTTTTTTTTTGCTAACTAGCATTTTGTTAGGTAGTTTTTAGATAGTGAGCTTTATCTCTTAGTTTAAAAAAAAAGGTTTTAAAATTTACTAACTAATGCAGGATCTTTTCTGATGTTGAGTGCCTCTATATGATAGTAAAGATACTGTGGGATGCCCTTGCTTTGGCGTCTCATATTGCTAGCCATTTTGATCTCAAGTGAGTGGTATGTGATAATAGTGATAGCACCATGCCCCCTTACTTTGGCCTCTGGTGTTTTCTAGATTTGGCACATCTTGTATTGTCTATCATTAACTAGTCTAGAGTCAACTCATACTATGTTGATTATCTACTAGGGTATTGAGGTTAGTGATGAGATGGACCAGGGTTTGAAGTTGGTTAGAAATGGCCAGGCTACAATTCCTGTCTGTCTCATCACTAACATCTATGCACGAGTAGGTTAGATTGCTTGAATTCAGCCTCACAGGTGTTCAAGCTGTGTTGACTCAATGTCAGGAGACAATTTCAGACACTTCTGGTACTAGTTAGGCAACATGAGAATACTGTAGTACCAATAGTGTTGGTAAACAATACCATTCGTGGCTAGATTTTATTAAGCCACCCACCCTAACAACACCCTTATTTCGTCTAATTTTTCCATGCCAGAGTCTTAAGTCCAATCATAGTTGAGAATGCTAAGATTATTATGAACATAATGTTGAACACTCTGAAAACTCCATTTTGCAGGCAATTATTTTCCTTCAATAATGAGTGATAGTTAGTGATCCTGTGTTCCCTCTCCCCCCCCTGGGGAGCCCCATGTATAAGACCTGACGCATCATATACAACACAAGAAAACTATACGAACTTCTCATCTTGATCAAACTGTGCTTGAGATACCTACGATTTTACTCCAGCCTGAATCCTAACTTACATGACTATAACTACCTTATTATACCATGAATAAGCCACAGGCCAATACATGCAGTCAGCCTGTACCCTGAGTCGGCAATCTATACAGAGGTAGATGCGATGTGCAACCTGGTACCTTGAGATCCAGAAAAAGGAGAACCAGAATATGTCAAAATGAATCTCAAGATGCATCCTCAACTCGGGATTCTTGTCCACCCCTGATTGCAAGCCTACTAGGAAGAGCACTGAAGTACCAATGGAAGGGCATAATGCTGACTATGGTGCATGGAGAACCCGAAACTGAACCCAATAATCAACCAAATACCCAAATAGTGCATCTATTAGATGATAGTAGTGATGAGTACCAAATCTCACATGGACCAGATGAAACAGAATCAGACACCAAACTTGATGAAGAAGGCATTAATATTACAGATGGCCTTGGATCAAGACGTGATCATGGCGCACAAGTATCTAACAGAAAGGGAGATAATCAGGCAAGAACTATAGGCATTTTGACCACTTCAGGGTCTCAGGAGATAGGTCCTGCTCTGCTTACACCCAAGGATCATGGATGCATAATTTGGCAGAGACCCTACAGTCCTCCAATGTTCCCATCATCGAGTGATGTACAGTTATCATCCCCACTGGGTAGCCTGCATGGTCTTGCATCTGGTACCCTGATCTCTAGTCCAGCTCCTCACTCTCAGCAAAATGTAGTGACAGGTGTGGAAAAGGCCATATTAGATGATGTGAAGACTCTGATTTTACGGTACACCCTGTTTGAGTACCCACTCCCGAATGTTGTTGCTCTGACAGCCCAGGTGCACAAAGTTTGGGATCCTGCATTTGCTAATATTGCAGATGCTGAAAACATCCAACCCTCAGAGCAATGCATAAGTTTGGTAAGTGGATTCAGGCAGATATGATGCAACAAAGAATGTAATACTAACCTAGAAAGATATGCCAAAAACACTCTGGGGTACAATTCCAGTTTGTACATGAGTTGAAGAAAAAGACTGTGGAGTGATACAGTCTGCCTGACGATCCCACAGCTATGGCATGCAGAGTCGATTATCTGCTGGAACAGGATAGGTTTATGTGCGATACAAGAGGGTACAATGTTTGTCTCCACCAGATGCCTACCATATAGTGAACATTACTGACTGTAATTGGACATAACCCAGGGCCTGATATTATGATTCCTTGCACCCCAGATTCCTGAGGTGATTTTCCCTAAGTATTTTGCAGGAAAGAAGATATAAGGTATTGTGGATCCCTGGTTTCTATTGCGCATCAATAGCACTATGATTTACTTGACATGCACTATAATCTGCTATACACTATGTGTATAGCAAATGGGGATATATCAGGAGCCTAGGGACTTCAAGCCTGAGGCAGCCAAGGGTGAGTCTCTGAATCATCCAACTGTCCATTCACGACCATAGTGGCTAACCTGTTACCAAACATACAAGACCTTTTTGAGTGACAAAAAGAAACTTGGAGTAAGTGCCCACAGAGGATCCAGAATATGATTGTTGAAAGTATTCAAGAAACAATCAATAAGAGGGTTGTGCAAGTTCATGGAGTGTAGCGGGACCGCCATGAAGGATACAATGATGATTGGGAAGTTATTAGTGCTAAGCTTGAGAGTCAGATATCCAACCACACTTCTACACAGCCTGTACTGCAACACACTAATCACAGGAACTTGGACCTAGTGGGACATCAGGAACATCAGAATCAGTCACCTTAAACTGACAGCTGGTTTGACTAGAGCCAGATATCAGTAGCCTGGGAGCTTCAGTTACAAGGTTCGGGTCCTCTGAGTCTAGATGATTCTCAGAAAGTGCAAGCAGCACCAGTGGGGATCCCTTCTCTATCTCAGGGGGTCTTATTGAGCATTGGAGATTCTCAGGAAGTGCAAGCAGTCCAAGTGGAGATCCCTTCTCTATCTTTGGGGGTCTCATTGAGCCTCAGAGATTCTCAGGAAGCACAAGGAGCACTAGTGGGAATGTCATCATAAGCCAAACCATGATGAGTGGGGGGGGTATGACCATCACTGAGGATAATTAAGGGGAATTAAGAACATGTAAAGATTATGTGTAATAGATTTGATTTAGCTTACTATGACGACACTACAATAGAAACTAAAGGACGTAGTGCAAAGGAATAATCAGGGCGATATTCACTGTAGAATCTATGAAAAGCAGCCATCTGGAGGTTGTCAGGGTGATTACAATGTAGTATATCAGATATCAGGAGGGAGTTGGGAAGATTGAGCAATACTGGGCACAACGTGCAGATAGTGTCAGGGGCAATTCACCACACTACAGAAGGCATACTGAGGAGGTCCAGACATGAAGTAGTAGCATTAAGATGAGATGTCATGGTCAAGGTGAAATCTGGACACATCGTGTATGCAGGTGGGAATCAAGATGAGAGGAGCATCACGTAGAAACAATCTGGATGGAAAAGCCTGATGATAGGTAGTGCCAAGATGCACATTATGAGTATCGTGGAATTGTGATGCACACAGGTGAGGATGCGATGTCAGGGTAGAAGATGCCAGAATTAGGTATCGCAACAATGTAAGAGCTTAGGATCAAGTAGGGTCCGGACGCAACAGGCTAGGATCAGATGGTGTTAGGATGCAACACCCAAGAATCACACGTTATCAGGATGCAATACCCAAGGATCAGATGTTATTATGATGCAAGAGTACAGAATCAAATGTTGTCAGAGTGCACCTGACATAGGGGTCTATGTCTGGATACCATCAGCACGCACCAGGCACACAACTTGATATCAGGACGTGATGTCAGTTTGACAGTACATCCTAGTTAACAGTTATCATTGCAGGTGCCCTTTATGTCAGATGCACAAGATGCATCAGGTGCAACATAATATTTTTGCTGATGCATGACAAAGTCATTGCCACGAGATACCCATCAGCGACACGTCACAGGTATGGGGTTATTAGGTTTGAGTTGAAGGGTGAGAGGAGTACTTTTAAATTTGACTTAGTTTGTTTCCTTATTTTTGTTTTTATTTCCTTATCATGTATAGGACTATCGTTTTCCTGGCTACAGTTATTGACAGATTTTTTAATAGAGTCACCAATGTCATCCTTATCTTTCTTTTCTCTTTACTTCTAAGTGAATGTTATCTTGAAGGGTTGGAGTATTGTTAAGCAGTGGAGGATGTTAGGAGTTGCTTCACAATAACCTCTGATATTGCATGGTCTAGACTCCTGCAAGGAGAGGTCTGGCTCTGGACCCCTGCAAGGAGTGGTGGTGTGCCACTGGAGTAAAACAAGGAGCAAAACAAGAAGTGTTACAGGATGAAGTGAGGAGCAGTTATGTAACAGAAGGGATGGACATTCATGAGGCTGGGTTTTTGATAGTATATAGTTTGATCCACCTTGATGTCAAGTGTATAGAAGTTTAAGTCTTTCATACAGTTAACAATTACACATAAACTTTGATCAAAACTCATTACCAAATTTCCCTATTTTCTTCTATTCACTTTGTCTATCTACCACACATACCACTTGTGCAAATTAGAAGCTCATTTTATGAATATTAGTTACACATCATGGTAGCTACATTATCAATTGTTCTCATATTCTCTTTTTTATTCTGATCCATCACAAATCCACATATCTTTATATCCATACCACCATATGCTGTCCAAGGTAATCCAACACAACAGAGGGTAGATACATTCCATCATATAAATAAGCTAAGTTAATTTCTCACAAAGGATTCAGAATCAGAACCCTCATTCTGGAGATCAGGAAGAGTAGTGCCATTCATGCAATCATGCATCCACTTGCATGTCTGCTACCTACCAGCACTTACCTCTGTCTAACTCTTAAAAACATACCGCAGTAGGGACCTATTCATAGTCAAAAATAAGCAGAGCTGAGAACCAGTCCAGAGCCTTGTAAAGTAAATCAGCTTGCAACTGTGGATCACTCCAATTGAACCCAGGAGAAACTGAAAGGACAGTTCCAAATCAAATATGCAAAACCTGGCCCCTTCAACCTGTCCCAATGGTGCACTCATTATCCAGTCCAGGTCACCCTGGTCTAGGTACAGCTCTATTATAACATTGATGAGTCATACATATATGGAAAAGTACTCATTATCCTAATTGGTCCAGAGAGTCTGGAGGGAATAGGGCAATAGCTCAATAGTAGACTGTATTATGTCATATTGTAGCCTGTCAATAGACCTGAAAAGCAACTGCTTAAGCTGTATGATATTGTAGAATGAGGCAAGGAGTACTTGTAGGTCTCCATATATATTTGAACTGACATCATTTGTATGCTTATTAAAATGGGTCCCAGGCCCTCATATCCCTGTTGTACCTAAATGCTCTAATAGAATACCCCACAATGTGAGTTTGGATAGGTATAGTGTTGTAAATTTTGCAGGAGCTGATCCTCAGGATGATTGTGGCTTATACTGCTGGGATGCCTTGGAGGCTGAATCTCAGAGTACTTGGGAATCTTGTCTGTAGCCTGCTTCATACTCCTTGGCCCAACCTCCTCACCATAGATGGCAGAGGCTGGATTGGTAAATACAACAAGAAGGTGGCAATAGTTGTGATCAAGGACCACATACTGCTCATCTGCACCTATGTTGACTTGCTGATATGAGGTACTGCATACATCACATTGGTGCAGGGATAGTGCTTATAGGCTGGCCAGGTGTGGACAGGAATTATATGTCTCAATATCTATATTGAGGAAGACTTCAATAGTGTTTCCTAAGAATATATGATTTGTCTCTTCCATGATATGTACTACATGACTACAATTGCATACCTTGCTTGTGCTGAATAATATAGAACACCTTCTCACTGCTCTCCTTTGCCTCCTCACAGGCCACCTAGTCCTCCTGAGTCAGGGACATTTCCTTATCAAACCAGCTTTCTATTTTGCTATCAGTCCTTAGCCTGAACCTTGGTTGCTTGCTCTGGGGCTGAGAGAGCTTCATCAAGGCAGACTCCTCATCAACACAGGACTTTACCATAGGATAAAGTGTGGTATCAATTGTGCCCATCTCCTTGCTCTCAGGCCTTTGTCTTGTACCAGTAAGTGTTTGGTTGTAGGGGGGATGCATAAGGTTTCCCAGTGTACCATTATTGGTATGATGATGGTGGAGTTGAGGAAGATGTAGTATGATATGGTGTATTTAGAATCATGGGCTGGAGCACAAGGTGGTCTGTTAAGAATATGGTCAGTTCTAGCACTGTGAGTACCTACACAGAAAAGAGGCTCCACAAACAGATATAAGCCAATTGGAATGCCAATTCTTACAACCTGAGAAATCTTACAACATGGTCGCAAAGGTATACCCACCATGAAGGCCTATATAGAGAGATGTACACTAGATTGTAACTTTCTCCCTCTGCCACCCTGGCATAGTTGGTAAGAAGTAAGGTTCACAGAGCTTATCTCAAGAGGCTGGTCCATATAGAGATTGGAATGATTTGATGGAATGGTTTGACTGTGGGAGAATATAGCTGGAGTAAGGAAACCTATAGAAGAGAAAATGGAGGTACACAGGAGAAGGTGTGAGGATTGGGGTACAAGTACCAGTGTCGCAAATGTGACACCATGGGATGTCATGCTGTGGTGACTGTGATGCCATGGAATGTTGTGCTATCGTAACCATGACATGATCATGACACTGCAAGGTATCAGTAATGTAGAAATATGTTCCTGATGTCTTTTGGTATTGCAACAGTAGATCAGTAAAGATCAGAAGTTTGTATAGTTTTCTCATGTTGTATATGACATGTCAGTCTAATACACACAGTCCTAGGGGGGGTGTTGGATCACTGACTATCACCTGTTACCAGAGTAAAAGATTTGCCAGCAAAATGGTATTTTCAGAGTTTTCAACATTATGTTCGTAACAAATACTAATAATCTCAGCATTCTCAACTGCCATTGGATACAAGACTCAGGTATGAAAAAGTTAGACCAAATGAGGGTGTTACTAGGATAGGTGCCTTGATAAAATCTAGCCATAAATGGTATTGTTTACTGACACTATTGGTACTATGGTATTCTTGCATTCCCTAACTAGTACTAAAAGTATCTGAAATTGTCTCCTGGCATCCAGTCAACATAGCTGAACACCCGATAGGCTGAATTGAAGCAATCTAACCCACTTGTACATGGATGTTAGTGATGAGACAGACAGGAGTTATAGCTTGACTGTTCTTGACTAACTTCAAATGCCAGTTTGTCTTATCACTAATGTTAATACCCTAGAAGATAATCAATATATCATGAGTTGACTCTAGACCAGTTAATGACAGACAATAGGAGACATGCCAAATCCAGAAAATACAAGATTCTAAAGTAAGGGGGCATGGTGCTTTCACTATTATCATATACCAGGCACTTAAGATCAAAATAGCTCACAATATGAGACATCAAAGCAAGGGCATCTAACCATATCTTCACTGTCATATAGAGGCACTCAACATCACAAAAGATCCCACATTAGTTAGCAAATTTTTCTTTTTTTTTTAGACTAACAGAAAAAGCTCTGTATCTAAAAACTCTCTAACAAAAAGTTACTTAGCAAAAAAAAACAAAAGCTACAGAAAAGAAAGGTACAAAGGGATTATTTTTGGAGACCCCAGCATCTTATTCCTCGTTGGAGCCCTGGGGGGTCTCCAGGGCCAGAGGAATTAGGTCAGGGGTGGGGGGCCAGGTACCATTGGGAGTCTCAGTGCAAAGAGAGGGCTTGGTGCAAAGGGAGTGGCATGGGAGTCTGAGGAACTGGTGGAGCTAGTGAGGAGGCAGCAGGATTGTTGTCACTATGCCCAGACATGGCGGGGGGAGAGCTGGTGACAGTGCTAGGACTTGTAAAGAACACAGGTATCCAAGGCTGCTGTCAGATAAGATCAAGTAATCTTCTGTACTTGTCTTACTCCAAGAGCCCAGGAGGCTCACCAGTAGAGATGGAGGAGGAGCCTAGGCTCATGGTGGGAGGAGGGCTCAAGGGACCTCAGTCCTCATCTATTTCTTCATCCTTGTCCTATATATTTGTGATTAGCTAAGATAGTAACTCAAATATGGTTAGAGTTAGAAACTTACATCTTTGATCACAATGGTGTGTTCGCCAGGATCTTGCTCCTCTTCATCCTTCTCTAGCTCCTCCTCCTCCTCCTCCTCCTCCTCCTCCTCTTACATGGCCTCCCTGATATCTTGTTCTGCCCACCATGATCTCAGACCTTACTGTTGAAGAAGGGATATCTGCCATAGGCAGGTGCAGTGGTCTGGTCACAATCCTCTCCCTCACTGAGGTGTAGCTTGAGGACCATCAGGTCCAGGAGGTGTCTGCCATCGATGACAAGGAGCCATGCCAGGATATCCTTACCTTTATGAAGAAACATGAGTTTCCAGAGTGGGAGAGGAGGGGAGGGTGCTCAAATAAGTGACTGAGTACCTCACCAGTCACCCAGAGGAGATATTGGAGGCGTTGGATTGCCCCTCTACATGTTGTTGCTTGACTACACTGAGCACACTTTCAATACTCGGTGATGCCATGACTCCCAAGGTGATTCCCTGGTTGCAGTCATCAGTACACCAGGGGTAGAGAAGGAATAGGTGGCTAGCTTCTCAGGCACCTGGCCCATGAATGATATGGATCCTTACTGACTACAGACAATAAGGTGAGGGCCAATCAGATTGAGCTACTGTAATGGGGGCACCCTAAGGGAAGATGGATCCCAAGTTTGTGGCTGTACTGAAGTGACTCAAAGATCAAAAATGATAATCAACAGTAGAGTAAAGAAGAATCAAAACAGTAAAACTTAATATCATTAAGCTGCAGCTTCACTCAGTAAGTTTCGCGAGAGGTAGTTGATTGCTAGAGTAGAGTGGAACTTGCATATAGTTTAAGTAGAATATCATATACTGCCAGTTCTCACCCATCACTACTCTAACTTACTCATGAGCACACCCGTCTCCTCCAGGCTGACCAACACACACCACTAAGGTCCTTATTCCTTTGTGGATATTGGCCTGCTGTGGCTAAATCTCCTTCTGACATTAAGTGTTTCAAGTGCTGCATCTCTAATGTGACTGCAGGAGAAAAACTCTTCATATCGTTGACATGCTAGTGGTGAACTATCATGCAACTGAGGGGATATACCACTTACGAACTCTCATACCTATATACATTTCATCTATGCAAGCCTTTAGTAGACACAGCTCTCACAATTGAGCTGAACATTCCACTTCATCCTAGCGAGGTCTTTGCCTGATAGAAAAGTCTACTAAGCTCCCCAGGTGGGGTACCTTAGTGATTGGCCTGGTGGGCGCTACCCACAGTCAACTCCCTGAAAGCACCCCTACCATGATCAGAATCATGCTTTCAAAGTTCTCAAACAACCCCAATAGTCTTACAGCGATTGGGCATGAGTTGTGTCTATATGCAATTCACCTGCCCAGAGATGCTTCAACATCTTCCGGGCCACCCCAGGGCTACCCGGGAGCCTCTTGACTATCCTTCCAGTATTACCTGAGTAACTCCTTCAGTTCTTGTCCGTTTTACACATACCTAGTACCAGAAGATAGCCCTTCTTCTGGAGTACACCCTATGCCCTCTCATATATCCTACGGACAATATCTGGTCGGACGGATGGTGACAAGCTATATAGTATTACAAGAGTACCTCCACTTAGTTCCTTTTGTTAGGAAGGGAGCAACTGAATAACCGTAAGCCCATGACGTGCGGTCCTTACACTGGGGCCGCAGGGGGGTGTTAGGAATATCTCTGTAAAATTCTGGGGTATTCAGAGCCCTGTAGCTCCTCCCATAGGCCCCCAAAGGCTACTAGGTTTGTACCCTTTGGATTTGACTGAAGTGCCCAATCCTTATAGAATCACCCCCTGCCCCAAGTTAGTACCTCTATGTGCTAGGTAGGGTAACTTGGGTGCCATGTTAGGGTAACTCAGACCTTATGGCAGGGTAACCCAGGCCTCATGTCAGGGTAACTGAGGCCTCATTACACAAGACTTTCCCGAGCCCACCTTATATACTATAGTCTTATAATGTGTGTAGTTCTCTACTATAGTTAACCAAACTATCCTCACCTGTTAACATCCAGGTCTCCAGTATGGGTGTAAGAATAGTTTACTATAACAGACCTTCTGGTGGGTCATTACAGCTACTGACAAAATGTGTTAGTATGAGGATAGCTTATATTAGATAGGAGTAGGCAACAATTACCTGAAGGTCTCTTTATCTCACTACCAACCGTCTTCCCCTCAACCAGATGATGCCTATTCGATATCTTCAGGTTCTTGTCCATATCACAGACTATGAGCTTGAGGTGGCACTCTACTTCCCAGATGTCATTGGCCTGGTACTTGTCTTTAACAAGTATGAGCTGGGCTGCAACAGGGGGAAGGGAGTGAGCATACCCAATGACTGAATCCAATTCAGATTTAGTGAGATAGTGGAGGTCCAGGGAGTACCCAGTCAAGTATGCCTTGACATAGTCATACCAGGCACTATATACAATGATGAACTGGAGTGGGTGCATGAACTCACACCCACTTTTGACATATATTATATCACTATAGTGTCCTCTATGAGTGTTAGTTTAAATGTTTCTGACAGATGAATGTAGGTTGGATTTGACTTACCAGGAATCCTCCACTAGTGACTTAAAAGGTAGCCTCTCTGGGGAAGTTGTCTGAGTCGGGCTGCTCATAATAGTACATACCAGCACTCTCCATTTCCCACTTGGCCAATGTGGTTCAACAGGCTCAGGAGCAGGATGCCTAAGAAAAAAAATCACAAGGTTAGTAATTATCAGATGTTAAAACTTAGATGGACTGTACTTACTTCCCCATCTGCACTACACTTCCTTGAGGTTGTAACACAGGATGAATGGGGGGAGCAGGAAGGACCAAGATAACAGAATATCTAAGAAGAAAAGAAATGTTAATATTGCACATTCTAGACATTCACTCATGTAGTAGGGTGTACTTACTTTTCCTTGTTCATTGATTGTGTGATCAATGTCTGAGGTGCCATTGGAGTTAGAGGAACTAAACAAAAAAAAAAAAAAAAAAGGAGAATTGCAGGTAAAGGGAGGAAGAGCCTCTGGTTAAGAGACAGAAAGAAGAAGGGAAGTAGAAAAGGAGAGAGGGAAAGAAGAAAGGAAGGAGAGAAGGAGAGAGGGAGAGAAGAAGGGAATGAGAGAAGGAGAGAGTGAGAGAAGAAGGGAAGGGGTCTTCTTCTTATCTTCCCCTGTAGTGGAGAGAAGAGAAGAGAAGGAGGAAAGGAGGGAAGGAGGAAAGGAGGGAAAAAGGGCTGGGTTTATATACCATACACACATGAGATGTGCACCTCATATGCACAGGGTATATAAGAAATGATGCATATGTAGGGTGTGAGAATCTATTTTTCTGTATATATAGTATATTTAAAAATTAATTGTGATATCTATGGAGCCAAACTTGTCACCAACTTTCATAAAATAAGCTTTTAAGCCATACTACTGTAACAGGTGGCAACCTGTATGAACTAATACAATAGGGGTTGGCGGTAGGCTAGCTATCATTCGATTCCTAAGGGAGACTAAAGAGGGAAAGACAAGAAGGTCTTAGAAGAAGCGAAGGGGAAAGGAAGCAAGAGAATCACCATTCAACCAAGTATATTTCTTATCTAGGTTCTGTCTGAAGTCTGGTGTTTCCTGCTAGTCAGGAAGCCTGTCTTAAATACATGATTTCCTCCACCCAAGGTAGAGGCTCCTGAAAACCCGCAACCACTGTCATTACCAGTAAGTGCACACTACTGGAATCTTGTGGTCCTACCAGAGTCCTGAAAGCCCAAGGCAATCCCTCACCGAAGCCCTATCTCTACTGTCGGTATACATGACCATTCCTTCCCTTGGAATCCCTAGGGCACAACCTTGCCGGTACAAAAGCATAACTAAAACAAACATAACATGTTACCGGAATCCTAGTGATACTGGTAGTGAAACAATCAATCAATCAAAGCAAAAACAAACAACATAACATGACAAAGGAAAACATAAGCATAACCAGTATACAGTTGCTGGAACATGTACACATGTTACATTCCCCCAATCTAAAACACCACATACTCTATTCCAAGTCCTCCTGCTCATTCCCATCCATGTGCCAAAGGAGGGCGTCATCATTGGTACCGAAGTAGTCAAACTCTCAATAGCTCGAGTCATATTCCTCATTGTCATAAGGTTCCCAAAATTCATCAGGTACAGGTCCAGCTGCACAGGGAGTCTCTGAAACTTCCATTGGTTCCCAAACAGTTCTAACATAGTGTGAATTGATCTTAGGTAGGGGGGCCGCTGGGTGGTTTGTGGTCCAGTATTCTTGGATGATTTCCAAGGAGTTTTCCAAGTTCTCGATGGGTTCCCAAGAGTCGTCAGTCCTTTCATATCCTTTCCAGTGTACCAGGAATTCGTCCCTGTTGTTCTGGCGTCTGTAGTCAAGGATCTGTTCCGCTTCCCATTCTTCTGCATTGTCAATGATGATAGGTGCTGGCCTGTCCATCCTTCGAGATGCGAATCTATTTGGGTCATTTTCGAGGTATTCCTTGAGGGAAGATATGTGGAAGAAGGGTTTCTGTCGCTCCATTCGCTGGGGCAATTCAAGTTTGTAGTTGTCAGTATAGACATCATGTTCCAGTACCTTGAATGGTCCAAACCACCGGGGTTCTAGCTTCCTCGATCGTCCAGGTGTTGAGGTGTAGTGCCGCCCTCTAACCAATACTCTGGTTTCTATCTCGAAGGGGCGTTTCTAGGGCTTCCGCTGCTTGTCTGCTTGTACTGTTTGCCTGAATGTGGCATGCTTCCGCGCCATATCCACTTCCATTCTCATTGCTTCATGGGTATTCAATATTTCATCAACAGCCGGTACCTTGCTGGCTGATCGTTGGACAGGGTTAAAGATTTTCCATGGCCATCCATATAGGGCCTGGTAGGGTGAGATACCCAAGGATTCATGGGGTGCGCCATTCATTGCTGCCGCTATAGAGGGGAGAGCCTGGGACCAGTTGTTCTGTCTTTTGTTGACAAAGTTTCTCATCATTTGCTTGAGTGTGCGAATCCTGCGCTCCACTTGGCCATTGGTTTGGTGATGGGATTGGGTGGCCATCCAGACCTGAATTCCCAATGATTTCATCATTTGAGACCAAAACTTAGAGGTAAACCGGGAGTCCTGGTCGAGTATTATGCTGAGTCGAAGGCCATGAACATTAAAGATGATACTTTGAAGTTTTTTGAATGTCTTCTTGGAGGTGGCCTGGTCTCCAAGGGGGACCAAGTGGGTGTATGATGTGAATTGGTCCATGATAACCATGATAGTATTGTATTTGTTTGATTTGGTGAAGGGTCCAGCAAAATCGATAGCCAAGGACTAGTATGCCTCATCTGGCTCCAGGAGCGTGAGGGATCATCCTGTTGGGAGGGTAGTTAGTTTGTTGTTGATCTGACATTGGTCACAGGAGCAACAATAGGCCATGAAATCCTGCCGCATCTGTGGCCACCAAAAGAAACAGGCCGCATATCAGTAGCTTTTATGGGCTGAGAAATGTCCAAGGCCTTCATGAACTGTTTTAAGAATAAAATCCCGAAGGGATACTCCCCTTTCCAAAGGTCCCACTGGGATATAAAGGTTATAATACCCGTTGGTGTTTTGTGCAATAAGAAGGCCATCCTGAATGGAATAGTGTAGTATGTTGCCGGTCTCCTGGACTCTAGCAAAGAGGGGGTCAAGCTTAAGCGCTGCAATGACCTTCGAGCAGAATTCCCCCATGTGTGTTGTGTGGATCGTGCCTAAGAAGGTGTTCGCTTTTTCGGTTTCCTGGTAACTCCAGAAAGGCTCGCTGTAGAGGGGTGAAGAAGAGGAAGCTGGGGAGGCGTCTGGCAACTGATCTAGTATCAATTTATCCGCCAACATTTCCTGGTCTGTTAAGAATCTGGGAGGGGGATGGGGGAGAGAGGGAGAAGGCCATGTGGTATGTGGAGGGGAGCTCGCTGGTGAGGAGGAAATGATTTCGTTTGCATGTTTCTTTCCCTTGCCCTTCTTACTTTGCTTTCGTTTCTTGGGATTCCTGGGAAATTAACTTGCTCCTTCCTTATCAGATTTGTGGACTTCGCATTCATCGTCATAGCAAGCTGTCCAGGTGGATGCTGCATGTGCTGCTTTCTTTTTGGATAGTTTTTGAAGTGTGACTCCATCTCCCCAGGAGTTGCCTTTGGTGATGGAATTATCAGTGCTGGTTTCGCTCTTAGGAGGATTTCTGTTGCTTTCCTTTCGTTTCTAGGATCGGGTGACTGCATTGGCTTGAATGGTGTTCAACATATAATCAGGGCTGGCCCTGAGTATTGAATCTCGTGAGGTGAGGGTTGGAGAGTGTCGGTTCGCTGCTGAGGAGTTCATGTCGCTATCGGATTCTAAGCTGTAGGATGCTGAAGAGATGTAGTTGGTGTGGATTTCTGATGCTTTGGTGTTTGGAGTGATCTGGGTATCATGGTTTTCAGAGGTGGGATCTTGGAGGATTATATCATAAGATGAAGACCCATCTTCATGAAATCTCGATAAGTAGTCTGCTAAGAAATTCTTTGCTCCTGGCATATATTGAATAGAGAAATCAAAGTGGCTAAGGTACATTAGCTATCTTTGCTGCCAGTCGCTTAGGTTCTTTTAGGTCATAAGTTTAGTTAGACTTTCATGGTCAGTAACTATAGTGAATTTGGTGTGTGACAACAGGTGTGCAAAGGCTTCCACAGCCTCAACGATTGCAAGAGCCTCCTGTTGATGTGTGGGATAGTTGCTTTGGGAGGGTGTTAATTTCCGGCTATGGAATCCTGCTGGTCTGGCCTCTTCCCTGGTTGTTCCTCGTCCTACCCATGCACCGGTTCCGGTAGGAGATGCATCGGTAAATAGCCATATCATATCTTGTTTGGAATAATCGATCGATCGCAAGACCTGGTGTTCTTCTGCTGCCTTTTTAACCGCCTGGAATGCAGCTTCCTGCAGGTTGGTCCAAAGCCATTCCGCATCGCCGGTAAGAGCTGTAAGTGGTGCAGTAATGGTAGCGATGTGGGGTAGGAACTGTGAGATATAATTAACCATTCCATTAAATCACTGAACCTCTTTCTTATTCCTTGATCTGGTCCAGTCCTTAACAGGCCTTATTTTTTCCAGTGCTGGATGTATACCATTGTCATCGATTATGTGGCCCAATATATCCAGTTCTTTTGCAAAGAAGATGCTCTTTTTTGGGTTTGCATATAGCTTCGCCACCTCTAGCTTTCTGCAGACCATTTTGATATGTTCCACATGGTCCAGGTATGTGTTGCTAAATATAAGGATATCATCAATATAAACCCAAACGAAAATGCCTAGTTCATCTGAGAGGGTGTCTTCCATAACCCTCATGAATGTGGCTGGGGCATTTGTATCTCCTTGCAGCATTACTCTGCATACAAATGCTCCAAAGGGTGTCTTGATAGTGTTGTATTTCTCGTCATCTGGGTGAACTCTGGTCTGAAAATAGGCATCGCTGATGTCTATTTTGCTTCTATATTTTGCTCTTCCAATCACATTGATTATTACCTGCTGGTTGGGTATCAGTGAGTGGTCCTTTATTGTATTCAGATTCCTTTGCCGCAGATCTGCTAGTGGTCTTATGCCGCCGTTTGGTTTGCCTTGTACAAACATGCTCGATCCACCAGGTGCTTCTGCTCTGTAAATAACTCCTGCTTTTTGTTGCTTCTCAATCCATGCTTTGAATGGTGGTAGGTGCTTTTCCGGTGTCTTGTAGTTTGGCATTTTTGGGTAAAGGTTGGGATCCTTTAGGTGGATCCAGTGGTCTATGTTCCTTCTCGGTGGCATAGTGGTAGGTACTTCTTTGACAAATACTTTAGGGAAAATCATTAGGAAATCCGGTGCTTTTTCTGCTTTTGCCATCGCAGATCTGGGCTGGGTAGACTGTCCGTTACAGTTTACTCTCACTTTGTGGTCAGGGAAGTATATGCTGTTTTTCCTGCAGTCTATCATTGCTCCGAGTTTGACAAGGTCATCCATACTTAGTAGGACATTATAGTCTGATACTGGTGTGACCATCATCTCAATTCTCGGTATCTTCATCTTCCCTATCTGAATATCGACGGTACTGTTGTAATTGCTGCTTGATCTCGACCCCTTGACTGCCATTTTTAGAGTGACAGGGCACTTTCGAGGCTGGTAAGGGATGTTGTGTGTGGTGACAAATTGGTTGCTTATCAAGCTTCCACCGATGGTTCCTGTATCTGCTAGCACTCTTGCTTGTTTGCCATTTACCCGCATGTTGAATTCGAGGGCTTGGAAGGGTGCGCCAGGGTCTTCAGGTGTCCCAACGGTAGTCCTGTAGGTCCTTATAGTGTCTTGTCCATCCACTTCTTGAGTAGAGTCACTTTCTAGCTCATACTCCTCATCGCTGCTGTCGGTATTGTCCTCTGTGATCCTGACATGGTTGGTTTTGACTTCTTTCTTGGGGCATTCATTTGCCATATGTCCACCTTCCCCACAGTAGAAGCAGGCTCCTTCCTTTTTCCGTCGATCCATTTCCTTCTTGCTGGGTTTCTTGTTCTTTGTATAGGTTGCTTTCTTTGCTGGTGCCTTGCCTTTTCCTGCTGCTGTGCTGCTCGATGCTTTTGCAGGTTGATAGTCTTTCTTTGGTTTGTTTGACTTGTTGGTTGATGGGCCGCCGCTGCTGCCATAGCCTCCAGTTTTGTACATAGTTGCATCATATCTCTCTGCGATCTGTACTATCTGGGTCCAGGTATCTGTTTCCGGATCTGGGGTTCAACATTTCTTCTGAGGTGAGAATACATTGTATCTAAGAACCGTTGCCTTTGTGTGTAGTCAGATACGGATTCTCTTAGGAGGGTAGCTCTTAAGTCTTCTAGTTCTCCAGTAATCTTCGATATCCTAGCTGGTTTTCCTCCTGTAGTCTGTGATACCTTTTGCCATTGCTGGTATAGGTCATTTGTATTTGTAGATGCTTCAAAGAGTTGATTGAATCGGTTTCGAAAGGTCTCCAGGTTTGGTGTATCATCATGCTCATCGAGTGGTGTCATGTAGGCATTGTGTGCTCACTTCTCAGTATAGGCTGCATAGTAATCAACCACATCTTACATATCATCATTGATGTTATGCTTTGAGAGGTACTTCTTTACTTCTCTGAGCCATTTCTTGATTCCGTTTGGTTTGAGGTCATCTCCTTCCCCACTGAACTTTGATGGTTGGGGCCATTTGATTTTTGGCCTTTGTGCTGCTTCATCAGCAGGTCTTTGTGCCACGTCACCCATTCCTGCTCCTCCTGGTAGTGATGCTGGGTCTTCCGGGGGTCTTGAACCTTCTGGCTGCTTGCCCTTGCCCTCAGGTGTCTTGGGTTTCGGTGGTTTGGCTGGAGATTCTGGGAATGCTCCTGGGGGTGGGGTTCGCTCTCTGGATGCTGACTGGCTTACTGCTTGGCTTGCCGTCTGAGATTGGACTCTGCTTCCAAAGACTGCTCTAAAGAGGCTTCCAGATCTGTGTCTTGTTTCTGGGCTGGGACCTCTTGCTGCTCACTGGAGGATCTGTTCTACAGTTAGGTCCTCCTCTGGGTTGGAGTCAAGGTCTTCTGGTTGTAGGGCGCTTCCAGCTTGTGCTGAAGCTTCGGTTTCTGAGTCTGAGTTGCTGTCAGTTGCTAAGGGGTTCTGGGGGAACCCTATCCTATGTGGTGGTCTGGATATCCTTCTGGACCTGGTCCTTCGATGACCGCTTTGTTCTGAAATTGTGAATGTAGCACCTGAGCCAGGATTGTCTGTCCCTGCCGCTCCTGCTTCTTATTAGTTATCAAGATACAGGAAGGGTCATCAATCCTACCTGGTGTTCTCGTCCTTGAGAACCTGCGAGTACCTGCAGAGGGTTAACTTACCTGCTGAGGCGAAAAAAATGTAACAGGTGGCAACCTGTATGAACTAATACAATAGGGGTCGGCGGTAGGCCAGCTATCGTTCGATTCCTAAGGGAGACTAGAGAGGGAAAGACAAGAAGGTCTTAGAAGAAGCGAAGGGGAAAGGAAGCAAGAGAATCGCCGTTCAACCAAGTATATTTCTTATCTAGGTTCTGTCTGAAGTCTGGCATTTCCTGCTAGTCAGGAAGCCTGTCTTAAATACATGATTTCCTCCACCCAAGGTAGAGGCTCCTGAAAACCCGCAACCACTGTCATTACCAGTAAGTGCACACTACTGGAATCTTGTGGTCCTACCAGAGTCCTGAAAGCCCAAGGCAATCCCTCACTGAAGCCCTATCTCTACCGCCGGTATACATGACCATTCCTTCCCTTTCAATCCCTAGGGCACAACCTTACCGGTACAAAAGCATAACTAAAACAAACATAACATGTTACCGGAATCCTAGTGATACCGGTAGTGAAACAATCAATCAATCAAAGCAAAAACAAACAACATAACATGACAAAGGAAAACATAAGCATAACCAGTATACAGTTGCCGGAACATATACACATGTTACAACTACTGACCCCTTGATGTCATGTCACTAGTGTGACTTAAAAGGTTATTTCATGAAACTATATAAGCAGTACAAGGTCCCCAGCATTACCACAACAGTCTGGTGAAAAGTTAAATTTACTTGAATATTCAAAACATATTTCTATACCTATCATGGTAGAGAAATATCTTTTGGGTATAGAAACTAAATCAGCTTTTGGCCATACTGTTGTCATGATACCAAGAGGTGTCAATAATATATATTTCTATGTTACCAACACCTTTTGGCCGGAGAGCAGCATGACATCCATGGTGTCGCAACAACAGTATAGTGAAAAGTTGATTTTAGTTGTAACTTTATATTCAAATGATATTTCTATACAATGATAGGTATACAAATATCTTTTGAATATAGAAATAAAATTAGCTTTTGACCATACTACTATCATGATACTAAGAAATATCAATAACATATATTTCTGTGTTATTGACACCCCTTGGCAGTAGAGCCCCACGATGTTCCCAGCATCACCATAAAAGTACAGTAAAAAGCTGATTTTAGTTATATATTCAAAAGATATTTGTATACTAATTATGGTATAGAAATATCTTTTGGGTATTGAAAGAAAATCAGCTTTTGGCTGCACTGTTGTTGTGATACCAAGAGGCATCGATAATATATATTTCTGTGTTACTGATGCCTCTTGGTAGGGGAGCAGCAAGAGGTCCCCAGCATCACTACAACAGTACAGTAACAAGCTGATTTTAGTTGTACATTTAAAAGATATTTATATACCTATCATGGTATAGAAATATGTTTTATGTATAGAAAGAAAATTGCCTTTTGGCCATACTGTTATCACGATACTATTTTATTTGCATATATAAAATAATGTCATGATATGTAGAGATGTCATATAGTGACATATATTTCAACAGTGATTGATCATGATAGCCATAGATATGTCACCATACAATGTCTCTACATATCACGACACTATTTTATATACACAAAGTAATTTTCCCCTCCTGAATATTGTATTTTTTGTTGGGTCAGATTTTTTTAGTTTTTTTTTTGTTTTTTGCTCTCTGATTATAGAAGTTTAGTTTTATTTTCCTTTTAGATTTTGAGATTTGTTTACTAAGTTTAGCTAGTAGTTCTTAGCCTGTACTTGTTCACTACTAATAAGATAAATTGACATCCCTGGCATCTCCTATTGCTAGATGATTTGATCTCATGTACCTGGTATGTGATACTAATGATACCATATAATGCCCTTGCTTTGCCGTCTCTCATTGCTTGCCATTTTGACATCAAGTGTCTGGTATAATACAGTCCACTACAGTATATGATAATAGTAATAGCATTCAGCCTCCTTACTTTACCATCCTGTGTGTCACCTAGCATTGGCTGACCATCTGAGTAGAATGTTTACTAGGGTATTGATATTAGTGATGAGATAGATCGAGGTTTGAGGTTGGTCAGGAATGGTCACACTATAATCCCTGTCCATCTCATCACTAACATCTATGTATGAGTAGGTTAGATTATTTAAATTTAGCCTCTGAGGTCTTCAGCTGTGTTGACTCAACACCAGGAGACTATTTAAGATACTTCTAGTGCTAATTAGGCAATGCATGAATAATGTAATACCCTTAGTATCAGTAAAAGATACCATTTGTGGCTAGATTTTATTAACATATGTAAACTAGCAATACCCTTGTTTCATCTAATTTTTTCATGCCCAAGTCTTGAGTCCAGTCATCATTGAGAATGCTTAGATTATTACAAACATAATATTGAACACTGTGAAAATTCAATTTTGCAGGCAAATCTTTTACTTCAAGAATGAATGATAGTCAGTGATCCTGCGTGCTCCCTCCTCTCAGGAGCCCTGAGTATAGGACCTGACATGACATATACAATACAAGAAAAATATACAAACTTCTCATCTTCATTGAGCTGTACTTGAGATACCTATGATTTTACTCTGGCCTGAATCTAAACTTACTAGGCTTATGGCCAGCTTAGTTAAACATCAGTTAATCCTGGGAATGACATAGCTAAAAGCCTATGGACCAAAGATCGACTGGATAAAGGAAATAGTCACCTTCAATAGCAAAAGGTCTAAGACTGTATGCCTAGACAGTTCCCTGACAGTATATACAATACCTGAGGAACAAGCAAACAGAGAAAATCTAAAAAATCGGATTTTACCAATCAGAATCAGAGAAGGACTAGAAAGCTAGATCTAATAGGTCAAGATGGCAATTCAGGAAAGCTAACTGGTGGTTATCAAAAAATTAAGGAAAAATGCAAAAATACCAACAAAAGGATTGCATCTAGTTGCAGGTCATGACTTGTACAGCATAGAAGAAACTATCATCCCTATATGTAGATAACAACTCATTGAGACAGGAATTGCCATAGGACTTCCTAGAAACACCTATGCCCATATCACAGCAAGATGTATATTGGCAAACTGAAAGTGCCTATCTATTAATGCTGAGGTAGTTGATGCAAATTATACAGGAGAAATCAAGGTACTATTGGTAAACCTATCAGAAAAGGACTACAAGATTAGCTCAAGAGACAGCATTGCGCAGCTAATAATCAAAAAAATTGTCATGATGGACTTGCGAGGAGTGCAAGAAATAAGAGAAACAAAAAGAGGAAATGCAGGTTTCAGTAGCACTGACCAAAAAGGAGAAAAACTGCCAGAAAAAGATCTTGAGATATCATTCATCTCAACAAGGGCCTTTGGAAAAATGTATCAAAGAGGAGAACAGACTGGTATGCTAAGATGGGATGAAGACAAGACTACCCTAGTAGCTATAATGATCAGTACAGAACTTAGCTTAAAAAAGAACAAAAGCAAGAATAAATCGGCAAAAGATATAGTACCAAAAGAATACTACAAATTCTTAGAACTCTTCAAGAAGAAAGAAAGAAAGAACAAACTCCCTCACAGACATACTGACCACAAAATAGAACTAGAAGAAGGAAAAACTGCCCCATTCATAGATCTATACCAACTAGAAGAAAGAGAGTTAAAAGCTCTAAGAGAATATCTAGTAGAGAACCTAGACAGAAGATAGATCAAGCTATCTTCCTCATTAGCAGGAGTTCCAATCCTATTTGACAAGAAGGAAGATGGAGGTTTGAAGCTATATGTAGACTATCAGGGACTAAATACAGTATCTAAGAAAGACCGATACCCGCTACCCCTCATAACCAAAGCTTTGGACCATCTAGGAAAGGCAAGATACTTTACCAAATTAGACATCAAGGATGTCTCCCAATACATTCACATACAGAAAGGAGATGAATAGAAAATGACTTTTAGAACTAGATACAGACTGTATGAATATACAAGTCATCCCTTTTGGATTAGCCAATACACTATCAATATTTCAAAGATAGGTAAACACAGCCCTCAGCAAATACTTGAATGTCATTTTTATTGCCTATCTGGATAACCTATGAATTTATTCTGACACCTTCAAACAACATCAAAGAGATGTTCAAAAAATATTAGATAAATTGAGGGAAATTGGCATCAAACTTAAACCAATGAAATGTGAATCCCATAAAAAAGAAACCAAATACCTAGAATTCATTATCAATAAAGAAGGAGTAAGAGTGGACCCTGTAAAAACAGAAGGTGTAAGAGAATAAAAGCACTGAGAAAAGTCTAGGGGGTACAATCCTTTGTAGGATTCTGTAACTTTTATTGAAGATTCATAGAAGGGTTTAGCAGGACAGCCAAACCCTTATATAGATTAATAAAGAAAAACCAGAAATAGGAGTGGGGGGAAAAGGCTCAGGGAACCTTCAAAGAGCTAAAGAAAAAACTCACCACCAAATACATATTATGCCATTTCAATCTTAGTTAGCCCATTAGGATAGAAACAGATGCATCTAATTATGTCTGTTCCCACATCATATTACAGTAAGACAAAAATGGAATATGGAAACTAGTAGCATACCAACCAAAAACCATGACCAAAGCAGAATACAACTATGACATCCATGACAAATTACTATTAGCAATAATACAAGCCTTGAAAGAGTGGGAAAAATATGGGGAAAGAAGCCTACATACAGTAAAAATTCTTACCAACCATAAGAATTTAGTACCTTTTACAACTACAAAAGAACTCAAGGGAAGACAAATTTGTTGGAGTGAAGAATTGAGTTGGTACAATATTAAAATAGAGTATCGACCCAGAAAGGAAGGAGGAAAACCAGATACTCTTGTGAGAAGATCAGATGACTTCACAGAGAATAGAGATGAAAGAAGAGCACAACAAAAACATATTTTACTGCCAACTGAAAAATTCTTGGATGGAGGATATAAAATGGGAATAGAAGAAATTCATGTCATGGATTCTAAAGAAATGGAGACCACTATCAATGACAAAATCAGGGAAAAAACCAAAAAAGATGAGCATCTAAGAAAAGTGAAAGAAGTGGTAGAGAGAGGTGATAAGGAATTCCCAAAAGTGGCCTTAAGATTATGTGAATGGAAAAATAGTTACCTTTGGTATAAAGGAAAAATATGGCTGCTAGAAGACTGTAACAGGAGCACCCTAAGGGAAGATAGATCCCAAGTTCACAACCATACTGAAGTGACTCAAAGATCAAAAGCAATAATCAACAGTAGGGTAAAGAAGAATCAAAACAGTAAAACTTAATATCATGAGGCTACAGCTTCACTCAGTAAGTTTCCTGAGAGGTAGTTGATTGCCAGAGTAGAGTGGGACTCAGATATAGTTTAAGTAGAATACCATATACTGCCAGTTTCCACCTATCATTACTGTAACTTAATCATGAGCACACCTGTCTCCTCCGGGTGGGCCAACACACATCACCCAGGAGATTATACCTTTGTACATGTTGGTCTGCTCTGGCTAAATCTCCTTCCAACATCAAGTGTTTCAGGGCTGTATCCCCAATGTGAGCGCAGGAGAAAAACTCTTCAGATCATTGATATGCTAGTGACAAACTATCATGCAACTGAGGAGACATTCTACTGATGAACTCTCATACCCATATGCATTTCATCTGTATAAGCCTTTAGTAGACATAGCTCTCACAATCGAGCTGAACCTTCTACTTCATTCTAATCAGGTCTTCACCTGATAGGAAAGTCTTCTCAGCTCCCTCAATAGGGTACCTTGGTGATTGGCCTAGTGGGCGCTACTCACAGTCAACTCCCCGAAGGTACTCCTACCATGATAAGAATCATGCTTTTAGAGTTCTCAAACAACTCCAATAGTCTTACAGTGATTCAGCACAAGTTGTGTCAATATGCGATTCACCTACCTGGAGATGCTTCAATATCTTCTGGGCCACCCCAGGACTACCCAGGAGGCTCTGGACTACCCTTCCTACATTACCTGAGCAACTCCTTCAGTTCTTGTCCATCTTACACATATTTGGTACCAGAAGATAGCCCTTCTTCCGGAACACACCCTATGCCCTCTCATATATCCTACGAACAGCATCCGGTCAGACGGATGGCAACAACCTATATAGTGTTACAAGAGTGCCTCAACTCAATTCCTTTTGTTAGGAAGGGAGCAACTCAACAACCGTAACCCCATGACGTGTGGTCCTTACGCTGGGGCCACAGGGGGGTGTTAGAAATACATCCATTAGATCCAGGAGCATTCAGAGCCCCCTGGTGCCTCCTATAGTCCCCCAAAGGCTACCAGTTTTATAACTTTTAGATTTTACTGGAGTGCCCAAACCTTATAGGATTGCCCCCTCGTCCCAGGTAAGTACCTCTATGTGCTAGGTAGGGTAACTTGAGTGCCATGTCAGGGTAACTCAGACCCTATGGCAGGGTAACTCAGACTTTATGTCAGGGTAACTCAGGCCTCATGCCACAAGCCTTCCCTGAGTTTGCTTTCTATACTATAATCTTATAATATGCCTAGTTGTCTACTATAGTGCACCAAACTATCCTTACCCATTGACTTTTGGGTCTCTGGTATGGGTGTAAGAATAGGCTACTTGTAAGACACCTTCTAGTAGGTTATTACAGGACTCCTCTCTTCTCTAAGGTCTATCCCAGACTGTTAGCGATGTTTTTTATTTCCCAACTTTGGTACATCCACTGTGCAGTGATCCTGTGGCTTGGATGGATATCTTCAGTGGAAATCATTTAGGGCCTCTGTAGTCATTCCTTCTAGCATTTCAAAAGGTTTCCAGGAATCCTCCTCTGGTCTATAACCTTCCCATGCTACTAAGTATTGGACAAATCAGTAGTGGGAACTCATCTTTATTCCACCCTACCAGTGACTATGCAGGATACATTCAACCACATAACTTGGCTCATTGTCAACTATCTCTGGTAAGGGAACCTCCCTCTGGGGTCATCCTACTGGGTTGTCATGATATGGTTCCAGTAGACTGACATTGAATACAGGGTGGATTGACCAATGAGCTGGGAGTTCGAGCTCATATGCCCAGGATCCTACCTTTAATTTAACCACAAAGGGGCCAAACATTCAGTAGTCCAACTTCTCCATTGGCCTCTTTGTCCGGATGTTTTTTCAGTTCAACATTACCCAGTCAGCCTTTTTTTCCACTTTATTGGTCACATCCTCCATCATCACATATTCTGGAGATGGTAACCTTTTTTGGTCATGCCATTTCCATTGCCTTTCCTGTACCCCTTGTAAGGTTTCTCTGATCTCTTGCCATGAACCTTCCCAGTTCCTTACTAAGAGCTCACTGCTTGGATGAATCGCTTGGCTATCTGGGACTATACCTGACCAGTTGGTATGAGGGTTAAATCTATAGTTAAGCTCAAAAGGAGATACCCTAGTGGATTCCAAGGCAGAAGTATTATATGCATACTCTACTAATGGTAACAAAGACATCTAATCGTCTTGCTGATATGAGCAATAGCTCTGAAGATATTGTTCTAAAGTCTGGTTCACACGTTCAGTCTGCCCCCTCGGTTTCTGGGTAGAAAGCTGTTCATATATTAAGCTTGATCTGCAGTAGCTTCATCAAGCTTGCCCAAAACTTAGAGGAGAATCAGCTATCTCAGTCTGAGATTATTGATTCTGGGAGCCCATATAGGCACCATATCTCCTTCAGGAATATTAAAGCAAACTTTTCTATAGACACCTCTATTGTCAATGGTATGAAGGGGGCCATTTTTAAGAATCGATCAACAATAACCCATATCTTTGTATATCCCTCTGACTCCAGTAGTGCTACAATGAAGTCCATAGAAATCGCATTCCATGGTCTTATTGGTACCTCAATTTGTTCAAGTAATCCAAATTTCTTATGCTAGACTGTCTTGCTCCTCTGATATGTATCACAAGTACACACATACTCCATGATGTGCTCATCCATCTTTGGTCAGTAGAAGTTTGCCTTGATTTGTCCAACTGTCTTGTATGTCCCAAAGTGTCCTGCAATATGGGAATCATGTTTTGCCTCTATGATTGTTTGCTTCAAGCCTTTGGCTTTAGGTATATACTACCTATTCTTATAGAGTAGTAAGTCCTTCTCTACTGAAAAACTAGGGTCAACATCTTTCTGCCCATTAATGACTGACTTGAATATGCCCATGTACTTGTCATCCATGCGAGTTGCCTTTTTAAGTGCTTCCAAAAAGGAAGATTGCAACTGATAGCCTTCACAAGATTGCAACACCTGTGGTTGCAAGATGTCCTGCTCCTCGTTTACAACCCATTGACCAGGTTGGAAAAAGATTTTTTCAGGATTTGGTTAAGAATTACCCCTCCCTTCAAAGCAGTAGTCCCTACACCTCGACAATGCATCCGCCTTCTCATTCAACCTACCCTCACAGTAGATAACCTTAAAATTGAACTGTTGCAAGAACTCCACCTAGCAGTGTTACTGTCTATTTAGTATCTTGGTACTATTAAAGTATTCAAGATTCTTGTGATCAGTATATATAATAATCTGATCAGTGACAGACCTCAGTAAAT
This sequence comes from Choiromyces venosus 120613-1, assembly GCA_003788595.2. Lineage (NCBI taxonomy): Eukaryota > Fungi > Ascomycota > Pezizomycetes > Pezizales > Tuberaceae > Choiromyces > Choiromyces venosus. The sequence continues at coordinate 594,588 of ML120362.1, forward strand.
GATCCCATTCTTTGAATGCTGCCACAATTGCAGTCATTTCCTTATCATGGACATCATAGTTCACCTCTACTGGTATGAACTTCCTACTATGATAGACCACTGGGTGTCACTTCTCATCCTCACAGAGTTGAGATAGAATGGCACCTAATGCAAAGTCACTTGCATGGGTCTCTAACTTTGTTGGCTGATTTGGGTCAAAGTGTGCTAGAATAGGGCTGGATGTGAACAATTCTATCAATTGTTCAAAAGCCTCCATGCAGGCTAGTATCTAGTCCCATTTGATGTCCTTCTTCATCAGGTCTGTCAATGGTCTCACTATCTTGCTAAACCCCTTGATGAACCTTTGGTAGAAGTTAGTAAAGCCCATAAACCTTTGTACTTTGATGACACTCTTTAGACACAACCAGTTCTTGATCGATTCTACCTTTTCCATTGTCATTGATATCCCATAATCAGATATCTTATACCCTAGGAATTCAACTTCCCTCTAGTGGAAGGTTGATTTCTTGGTACTAACACATAAGCCTCCTTCTCATAGCTTTTCCATTACACTTCTAACAAGAGTGACATGTTCTTCTATAGTCTTCAAATAGATCAGAATATCATCCATATAAGTGATAACTCCTTCATCTAATAGACCTCTAAATACATTATTTATTATACTCTGGAAAGTAGATGGTGTGTTACATAACTCAAAGAGCATCACAGCATACTTATATAAGCCATACTGACAATGAAAACCAGTCTTCCATTCTTCAACCTTTGCCATTTGCAGAAGGTAATAACCATTTTTTAAATCTAATTTGGTAAATACTGTTACTTTCCCAAGTCTATCTCTCAGCTCATTCATTAGTGGTAGGGGATATCAGCTCTTCACAGTTATCTTGTCCAGTCCTCTATAATCAATACATAACCGTAATGTACCATCTAGTTTTGGCACAAATAATATAGGAGCAGTGGCTGCTGAGCTAGATCTCCTCATCTTTCTGGACACTAGCATCTCATCTAGGTACTCACAGAGTACCTTCAGCTCCTTTTCAGAGAGAGGATAAAAAGGACCAAATGGAGGATTCATACCCACCTGCAATTTGATCTTGTGATCATACTTGGAATGCTGCAGTAATGACTCTATCCTTTCCTGACTAAAGATATCACTTAAGTCCTTATATTCTGGAAGGAGCTTTATCATGATATCATTCCTATTTTCGCCTGAGAACTTAGCCATGCCAAGGAGATGGACAAATCCTTGATCCTCAGCCATCATTTCTTCCTCATTAATGAATTCTAATCACTGGTAACCATATCCAGCTAGGCAGTTTGCCTTACTGTATGCTGACCACCATGCTAGTATATCCTTTTCCCAATCAATATCCAGGTTATGCTCATAGATTCAGAACATTTGAAGATACCCATCAATTTTGCCCTCTGGCATTTCCACAATCTCAAAGCTCATTCTATTTGAGTGGTCTCCTATCTTCATCTTCATGGCCTTGGTATAATGAAGGCCAGATCCTGGGATATTATTCCCACTTGCATCTAATATGGGGGAAGGAGACTTTTTCTAGACATAGGGTATTTGAGTGTCCTTTACTCATCTGCTACTGAGGACTGCTCTCGTAGCCCCACTATCTAGAAGGAGTACTACTTCTGCACTACTGCTTTTTGCATTCAGTTGTCACTCAAGTCTAACCTTCACTCAAATAGACTTCATGTATCATGTTGGACCTGAGAGTCTCTGCCGCTTTCTGGTTTTTCCTTCACTAGACATTTCTAAGATCAAATAAGGTGAGTAGTTCAGTAAGGGCATGGGTTCTCTTACTTTTCGATACAAGAGTGGTTACAAAGGTTCAAGAGTGGTTAAGTTATAAAGTATTTTGCAAACAGTCAAATAATAAGGGTATAAAATCATGAGTCAAAGTAGGTAGTGCTATTTACTAGCACAACTGCATGATTTCAAGTACTAAACCCTCCTCAGGTAAACTTGGAAATAACTTTCAATCATATATAATCAAGTCCTGCCTGATGTGAATATAACTACACCAGATCCAAACAAACCAAGAAAAATCAAACAGAACATAATAAGAGAAACCCAATAGATGCATAACAGAGAGAACCCCCAATACTTGAAACCCATAAAAAACTATTTCCATCTTTGACTACCTTGCTCCACTGAGCCTAATCAATTTTAACTTTCTATACATGATTTCAGAAGGGTGGATTTACCATGTCCATCTCCAATCCATCAAGTTCCATCATACCAGCATGCCATCATTGGCTTAGTCCAAAGCATCTGTATTAACCTCCATTAATTGAGGAGTCGATTTGCAGACTTCAAAAATTTTCCATGTAACAAAAGGAGGGGCCTCAATATACTTAACTTTGTTAGAGGGACCCAATGTATGGCCTGCCTCTTCTGCTGATCACTTTTGTCCCTTGGCTGGCTTGAAAGAGCTAACAACTGGAATAACCAAAGTACACTTCTGCCAGAAGTGACCTGGCTGTCCACATTTGGTGCATTGACCTAACTTTTGGCATGTGTCAAGGAGCATGCTAGGAATATTCTTATGAGCAATTGAGTACTCTCAATTTTCTGGCTTTGACTTCTGGCTACTCAAAGAGGTTGTAGGTTTGGGATTCTGCTTACCTAAACCCTTTCTCTTCTTCTGTTACTTCTTTGAGGAATGCTTGTCCTCACTCTTCTCATGACTGAATCTTTTATCCTTAACCACAGTTTGGCTAAAGCATATATTATCCTCCACATCATGGCCAGTTTTCCTTAGGAGATCAGGGTACTCATTAACATCATCAGGATGGGGGTTCTTCTGAGCCCAGGCTGTCCACAGTTCTGACATAATACCAATATGCACCTTGTCTTTACTGCATATCTATCTACATACCATAGTTTGGTCATTAGATCAATGACCTTATCCAAGTACTTTTCTACTTAGCCAGGTTTCATCTCCAGTCAGGTCTACTTGGCTAAAGAGTGATCCCAATCAGCATATCCTCTAAAGTTAATTTCCAAATGATGATGGAATCTCTCCCAGGTACATAGCTTATTGTATGGGTTAAAGGGCATTCCACTTCATTAGGCAGCCTCCTTATTAATATAATAGTGGACCCCCATATACCAACTTTTGGCAGAACCTTCTAAGAGAGGGATAACCAAGCTAATCTTATCCATGTCCTCAGTGACCAAGTCAGGGAAATAATTAAACTTAATTTTCCCATCATTAAAGAACCTCAGAGTATCATTAACATCACCAGTAAAAGCCTTAATATCACCTAATTTCTCAGGTTGCTTAGGCTTTACCTTGAAGGTTGTCTTACTTTCCTTCCTACATGACTGTAAGAATTTGGCCAGCTTACAAGTTCTGTGGTCATAGCATTTCTTTTTTGAATCATTCTAGTTTGACTTACATCATCCAAGGAATTGCTCAAGATCTGGGATGGAGTTGGTATCATCATCTGAGCTGCTAGAGGAATCAGAACCACCCGAATCCCCTCCAGCCCCAGTGTTTCCACCTGTAGGAGGTCTGTTACCTCCATCTCCACTCAGAATATCATATTCATCAAAGGATTCCTTCGAACCACCTGGTCCACTAAAATGGGAACTACCCCTAGATGGTGCAACTGTGTGTGATGTTGGAGGTTGTAAGTAAGTACTATCTGATTAACTCAGTATTCCCATTGCTTGCCCAGGTTTATACCAGGACTGTTGGTATTCCAAACAGGTATCTAGTACAAGTGAGAGACCTCGGTGGCAAAGTGAACCACAGAAATCACAAGTGGTTTTTTCAACTTCAACTCTCCTTTCTCCTGAGGTATTTTATCCCAGTAGGTGCCTAACTGCCTGTGAAGGTAGTTTAATACACCCATCAACATAGTGAAAATGTCTGGTGAAAACCAAGTCTCCCCTGACCCAACAAGCAGGAGAACAATCTCTCGTAAGTGACTATACCCAAGCCCTTGGGACCCCTAGATGTTGACCAAGACTGTTGCCCGAAGGCTTAGGTCCTGGAGCTGGTGGCATGAAGATAGGAGTATTTCACACCGGTGTCTGTGGTGCCTATTGTGTAGGGACTGGCATCGTACTACCAAAAGGTCTTTCCCCTGTAGGAGGTCGAACTGCAACCATTGGTGTGTCCCTGTCTCCAGAAAGAGTCATTGATCCTTCTCTGATCTGTGGTATTCACCTCGTCCTTCTCTCCACTCTTGGCATGGGCCTTGTCATCAGAGCTAGCACCCTGGAGAGACTATTGTTTCTACCTCTCCATGCTTATAGGGTGGGATTGGATGGAGCCTGTGAGGCTTCCCAAAAGAACTGCTCTGCCGAGTTGTTACTGATTTCTCATATCCCTAAAGGGGTGAGAAACTGCCTTTCCTCTGCTTTCCGCAACATTTTATGAAGCTTCTGAGCAAAGTTAGGTCTACATTTTTCAGTAAGTACTAAAGAAAGGGGAGGAGCATCTCTTATAATTGCATCATTTTCATAGTCTATAATATATCCACCTTGGATTGCTTTCTCTAGAGCTCCGATCCTGGTATTTCACATGTTGGTAGTTTGGACATGCTCATGAAATGCAGCCTATTGATCCAACATCTAGCCCCATGCTATTTTCACCATATCCTGATGAAACGCAGCTTGCCTTTACTCATTCCAGAAGTGTAAATGTTCCTGAGCCACATGAAACTGACAACCAATTTCCTGAAGGATATACAGTTCAACATACTCATGGGTAAAGTCTGCAAAGCTGATACCCTGATTGTCGACACTCATCATCTCAGTAAACTCAGCATCTTAGGAAAAGGATTGCATGAGGGCCCTTGGGTCTGCAATAACCAATTCTTGACATGCCTGAAGAACTTCAACAGGAGCAGCTTCAAGCAATAATAGCAGTCCATTCCCACTCTAAACCCTGTAGATCCACGATAATGTTGGCTTGTAGGATTTGGGTGGCATGTTCCTGTGCTGCAGGGTCAGTAAAAACCAACTTCAGAAGACATAATTCTTTCCACCTGATACTTCTTGTACCAGACAAGTAACTCGTACTCAAATTTATCAATGTAGGAAGGTTTTGTGGCAACAAGTTCAAGGGAGTTAAGTGAGGAAGTCACTTAATGATATACTGTAATGAGGTCATCCTAAGGGAAGATGGTTCACAAGTTCGCAACCACACTGAAGTGACTCACAGATCAAAAGCGATAATCAACAGTAGAGTAAAGAAGAATCAAAACAGTAAAACTTAATATCATTAAGCCACAGCTTCACTCAATAAGTTTCTCAAGAGGTAGTTGAATGCCAGAGTAGAGTGGAACTTGCATATTGTTTAAGTAGGATATCACATACTGCTAGTTCCTACCCATCACTACTCTAACTTAATCATGAACACACCCGTCTCCTCTGGGCTGGCGAAAACACACCACACAGGACATTATTCCTTTGTGGATGTTGGTCTGCTCTGGCTAAACCTCCTTCCAAAATCAAGTGTTTCAGTGCTGCATCCCCAATGTGACTGCAGTAGAAAAACTCTTCATATCATTGACATGCTAGTGGTGAACTATCATACAGCTGAGGAGACACACTACTGATGAACTCTCATACCCATATGCATTTCATCTTTGTAAGCCTTTAGTAGACATAGCTCTCACGATCAAGCTGAACCTTCTACTTCATTCTAATCAGGTCTTCAGCTGACAGGAAAGTCTACTCGGCTCCCCCGGTGGGGTACCTCAGTGATTGGCCTGGTGGGCACTACCCATAATCAACTCCCCAACAGTACTCCTACCATGATAAGAATCATGTTTTTAGAGTTCTCAAACAACCCAAATAGCCTTACAGTGATTGGGCATGAGTTGTGTCTATGTGCGATTCACCTGCCTGGAGATGCTTCAACATCTTCTAGGCCACTCCAGGACTACCTGGGAGGCTCTAGACTACCCTTCCTATATTACCTGAGTAACTCCTTCAGTTCTTGTCTGGTATACACATATTTGGTAACAGAAGATAGCCCTTCTTCTGGAACACACCCTATGCCCTCTCATATATCCTACAGACAGTATCTGGTTGGACGGATGGTGACAACCTATAGGGTATTACAAGAGTACCTCAACTCAATTCCTTTTGTTAGGAAGGGAGTAACTCAATAACTGTAAGCCCATGATATGTGGTCCTTATGCTGGAGTGGCAGGGGGGTGCTAGGAATGCCACTGTAAAATCCTGGAGCATTCGGAGCCTCCTGGCTCCTCCTATAGCCCCCCAAAGGCTACCAGATTTGTAACCTTCAAATTTCACTGGAGTGCCCAAATCTTTTAGGATTGCCCCCTTGTCCCAAGTAAGTACCTCTATGTGCTAGGTAGGGTAACTTGAGTGCCATGTCAGTGTAACTCAGACCTTATGGTAGGGTAACTCAGACCTTATGTCAGGGTAACTCATGCTTCATTACACAAGCCTCCCCTGAGCTCACCTTTTATACTAGAATCTTATAGTATGCATAGTTGTCCACTATAGTGAACCAAACTATCATTACCTATTGACCTCATGGTCTCTGTTATGGGTGTAAGAATAGTCTACTTGTAAGACACCTTCTGGTGAGTTGTTACAAAGATGAACCTACTAGCACAGAAGTGATAAGATGAAACCATGACACACTACAGAGTTGTCATGAGGGAACAACAAAAACCATGAAACTGGTACAATGAACATATTATTGGCCAGAAATGTGAAAAGATATTACACAATGTGTAAAAAACTGTGACATGTGACAAAGAATAAAATGGATACATCACACAGTATATGGACTGATACTGCTATTAGAAAGTCCAGAAAAACTATAGAAATCAATCAGGATGGATTTTATCACAGACTTACCAGAATCAAATGCTTATGATGCCATATAGGTTGTGGTAGATCACATGACCAAAATGTCACATTTTCTCCCCTGTTACAAAGATATGAAGACAGAACCATTTGTGCAACTATTCATGAAAAACATCTTTAAACTATATAAATTACCAAAAGATATTATTATGGATAGAGGATCAATATTCATATTGGACTTATGGAAAGAGATAACTAAAGGGATGGGCATAGAATGAAGACTAAGTACAGCCTATCACCTGCAAATAGATGGACAAACAGAATGAACCAATTCCTCACTAGAACAATATCTGTGAAGATATGTGGAATATTCACAGAAAGATTGGGAAGAATAGTTACCATTCGCAGAGTTCACCTATAATAACTCAATACAAGAAAAAACTAAAACAACATCATTCTACACAAATTATGGACATCAATCTATTAATGAACTCATGAGTCATGAGACAATAATGAAAATATTGAGAAGAAAAGATATGAGTCAACTATATGACATAATCAGAATGGAGATCATCACAGCACAGCAGATGATGAAAGAAAATGCAGATCTACACCAAAGCTCAGATCCTAGACTAGAATCAGGAGACCAAGTCTGACTAATAGCCAAAGATATTTGCACTACAAGACTATCCAAAAAACTGGATTATAAGAAATTAGGACCATACGAAATACTAGAGAAGGTGGAAAGAAAAGCATATCAACTGGTACTACCCCCCTCAATAAACAAGCACCCAGTTTTCCATATCAATAAACTCGAACTTTACTAAAACAATCCTCTACCTTTGCAATAAAAAGACTCACCTTCTCCTATAGAAATAGAAGGAGAGGAAGAATATGAACTTGATTAGATTATTGACTCTCAAAAACATTTCGACAAGCTAAAGTATCAAGCTAAGTGGACAGCATATCCCTCCAACTATGATCTAGAGTGGTACCCAGCTGAAAGCTTTAGTAATGCTAAACATGCAATCGAACACTTTCATTGAGGAAACTTCAGAAAGCATAGTCAAAGAAGAAGAGTAGATGAGTGACAAAAACTGGCTCAATCTGGCAGATCTCTCAGTATCAATGCAAGTTACATCAGAACAAATAAAGTACAACCAGGTAAATTGAATAGCGTGCTACAATGATGGATGCTAATTACATTTTACAGAGAAAGAGGGAGCAGGCTACTGGCCATGAGAGAGACACTGAACACTGCCATAATTACCACCTCTATCTTCTCATATGCTGACATGGAAAGAACCAACATTCCCACCAATATCCCCAGACCCACATATGCCACCATCACTACTATGTGACAACAACATATATTCCTTATAAACCTTAGGGATGAGGTTTGGAAGAAGGGGCAAAGGCTCATAGGCCAGGGTCAAAAAAGAAAGAAAGGTGACCTAGAAGAGCCCAGAACAGGAAGAAATCCCACCAAGACCAATCCATAAGCTCAAAGAAATACATGATCAATTAGGCAACATGTCATTATCAAAATCAGCAACAACAACCCCATGGGCAAAGTCAAGGACCAATTCCACAGAACAAGACCCAATGAAGGTCCTATATAATCTGATAGGCCATCTTCAAACAATGCTGGATGAGTCATGGATAGACAGGAGACTATTCTAAGGGCAAGCAAAGATGTAGGAAAGGACAAAAAGAACTCTCTAGAAGGAAAAGGAAAAGCTGGAAAGGATGGTAAAAGTCCAACAAATAAGAGCAGGTTGGGCAGATTGGAGAGTAGTAATTTCAATGAAGCAACTGGAAAAAAAAGAAAGAGAAAACAATTTGTTGAAGAATTGACAGAAAGAAAAAATCAGGAACTTTGGAAAATAGCAGGACAGTGGGACCAATTTGCAGAAAAGGAGGATAATAAACTGATGGCCTGAAGTGAATTAGGCTATAGGGAAGAGGGAGGTAGTATTACAAACCTAGCACAGATAATAGGTTTAAACATGACTCATGATTATAAGGCCATAGGTTCATAAGGATTTTATGCACATGACCAATTAGATCATGCAGGTTTCACACATAACTAACACTTGTGAGTCATAGTTGTTATATTTGATTTGATTGCACAATAACTCAGTTGAGTTATAAGATGTTTTGTGCACATGACTTATTTTAAGTCTTGTGAGTTTTGCACACAACCTGCTTTATGTCATGTAGCTAGTATGCTGAATGAATGAGTCACAGTTGTGACTCATAATTAGTTATTCATTAGTAAGCAAGTTGTGGGTAGGACTATATAAGGAGGAGGATACGACATTGTAGTTAGTTCTTCATACAACCTCTTAAGTTATTTCCTAGATATAACTTTACAACTTTATGAATATAAAATACCTTTACTCTCTTTACTAAAGAAGCCTGAAGATATCTTGCTTATAGGATGAGGAGGAAGTGAATGAAGAAACTTAGTCTTAGGAAGACTAAGCAAGAATATGAATGAACATAGGAGCTTGATCTTAGGAAGATTAGGTAAGAACTAATAAATACAACTTGGAGTATTTATTCCCCATTAAGATAAGTATTACAACAACACCACCCCATGATTGCCTATTACAAGGTTATATAATAGGAGTGATCTAATAGGCAATCCTAACAGAGTCTGGTGATGATCAACTGGAACTATGCATCTTACTTGCCCATGCATTATGTTTTACTTTTTCCAAATAGTGTACTTGGATAGTATTAAGGGCAGGAACTGAGAAATGAAAATTGCTAATAACAAGTAGTTTGAGTGCATCAACATACATTTTGTCACTTTCATGTATACCTATATACAGATAAAATAATGATAATATTTCAGGCAAAGCAACTATTTCAACAAGTTCTATTATGGGGAAGCTCAACTGAAGAAAGAGGTAGTTGAGTCTTGGCCATTCACAAATAATAATAAAGGTAACGAAGATCATCAGGTAGGCTTGTTGAGAAACAAATGTCCGAAAATTGTGTATGTAATAGTATTTGTAAGATAATAACTTAATATATTGATAAGATCTCTTCTCCATTGCTTGATATTTCTAATGGCTTGAGAGCACCTCAATATTTATATTCCACATCTAGGTGATCATGGGATACAACTAATAACCATACTAAGTAAGTAGCTCCAGTGAAAATCTCTTATCCTACTAAAGTGTGAATATTCCTTGACCCTGAGAATATTTTACCTTGCTGAGCTTTTAATATCTTCAAACTCCTGTTTATTCTGGGGGTATCATACACTCCTCCAGTAGGTAGTCTCCAATCTTATTAGCCCTATGAAGTAATTTTGAGTGAGTTACCTTTAAGGAGTAACCACCAATGGTTCATCCCCAAAATATAAGGTGATCAGTCTTAATGCTCAGGTAAAACAATTGCCATACATAATATGTGCAGCAAAGTTTGACAGGAAATGATAAGACATTTGCCCCGCATTGAACCAATGGTTCAGCAGGCAGAAAATCCCTTACTTGGCATCTTTCAAGTAGGTCCCTTGGACTCTACTTCATTCAAAGCAGTGGGCTCAGTCATATGGTCAAGTCCTATAGTGCCATAAACTCGTGATATCCAAGTCACTACTGGTTTCATCCAAAACAGCCTGTTACTTAACAACCATAATATTAAACTACTAAGATATAGGATAATAACCCGCCAGTGCCTTAACCGAATGTCTTCATTCAACTTCTCACTTGTCACCAAAGGTACTCTCTCATATAACCTACAGACAGCATCTGGTTGGACAGACAACAATGACATATATGCTATCACACTGAGGCTGTCAATCTTCAATCCTAAAGTGTCGGAACGCAATACAACCTTAATAGTGTAATGACGTGAATTCCCTACAAGGGAGCTGCCAGGGTATGATAAAATGCCTGAATTGTAGGCTAGAGGTCAAAGGTGGTCCATGCATCTAATAGTAGCTCCCCCTCCCTATACTTCATCTCAAATGTCTTCCATGATTGTTTCATTCTAGAACTCAGTATGGTAGAGTGAAAACCCTTATGTGTTTGCTTGTCCACATAAGGAAAACCTTTCCATATTATTCTACCTTTGCCCTTCCAGGCATCTCCAGGTTCAACCTATGAAATTCCTGCACTAGTTCTACTGCATGTTCCAAATGCTCAGGTCATTCCCAGGTATTCTCATCCTCAGAATAACCTTTCTATTTCACAAAACATCAGAGTTTGCAGAATCACCTAATGCAACTGCAAACTCTCCTTATGTAGGAGATTATTTCACTCCTCACCACCTTCTCCACTTTCCATTCTAAATCTCCTTTGACTTCTTCAGGGTGGTGAGGTGATTGCACTCAACCTGGTCAGTTGGACAGCTGATAGTGTTCAAGTCATGATACATGCAAAATGGGATATATTTTCCATCAGTCTGGTATTTTGAGTTTGAAGGCACATTCACCTCTTTTTTCTAATACCTCAAAGGGTCCATATAACTTTGGGCTCAAATTTTTCAATAATCATTTTGTCTGCACCTTTTTCCCATTTAGCATTACCTGATCACTGACCTTAATGTCAGGTTGGTCAAGATCCTTTCTATTGTGATATTTGGACATAGCTTCCTGAGTACATTCCAGTGTATGGGTAGCTTGCTTGTGTATTATTTTCATCCAATGGGCATATGTGGTAGCTCTAGGGTTTTGAGCTTCTAGTTTCTTCATCTACTCCATTTGGGGATAGTATCCATAGTTTGTATAGAAAGGGCTCATTTTATATATGTTAGTAATTGAATTATTATAAGTATGTTCAGTTAGGGGAAGGAGTTGATACCAATCATCCTGATCATAATTAACAAAACTTTGTAAGTAACCTTCTAGCACTTGGTTGGTTCTCTCAGTTTGTTCATCTGTTTGAGAGTAATAGGCAGTTGACATCCTTCATTTTATCCCTAAGGCTTTGCACAGTGATTCCCAATACTCTCCTGCAAACTTGGCATCTATATATGAGATGACCTCTATTTGTAGCCTGTGAAGTTTCCAAACTTCTTGCAAGAAAATATTTGCAACATCCTTTGTGCTCACATTTTCTTGCAAGTTGATACAGTGAAACATATTTGTGAACCAATATACTATTACCATTATTTGAGTAAATTCTTGTGACTTAGGTAGTTGGACGATAAAATCTGTTGAGATTGATGTCCAGACTGTGTGTGGTATTTGTAAAGGTTGAAGTAACCCAAACTGCACATGTCATGGGGATTTATTATGTTGAAATTCATCACATAACTGAACATAGTCAAGGATCCAACCTGTCAGGCCTTTCCAATAGAAGTCTTGCATGACTATTTCCAGAGTCTTTTCCTGTCCAAAATGTCCTGCAACTTTGGAATCATGGCATCTATTTGCGATTGCATTTGGAGGTTATTACTTGCTGGAAAATATAGGTGGTCTTTGTAGTATAGTAGATCTTCTTGGAGTGTCCAAAATTTTGGTGGTTCTTTTCCCTCAACTCTTAGTTTTTCCAACTCTTATCTTCTTCCCAATCATTCTTGATCCTGCTCTGCTGCATCTTTGACTTTTGCTAAGACATCTAGTTTGAACTTTCTAATGTTGACCTTTGATATTATAGCATTGGACAATAATTTGATTTCTTGATCCAGTCTGGGGTGACTGTTCATATCAGTTTCATCGAAGTATTCGTTGTCTTTTTAATTTGCTTACAGCAATCATATAGCTTTTGTTTGAGAAGGTCCATACTCCCAAATCCTGCATTTGCTTGTACAATTTCATCTAAGTCTGAGACATCCTGGAGTTCTAAGCTGTTGATTTTTTCAACAATTAATTGAGTAATGCAGTCTTCTTTGCTGACCTAATAACTCGTATCCTTAAGGTTAACTATTAGGACTTTAATTTCTCCTGTATAGTCTGCATTGATTATCCTAGTACCTATATGTATTCTGTGTCTTAGGGCTAGGCCACTATGTGGGGCAATTCACGCATAGGTTCCTTCTACGAGTCCAATAGCTATTCCTGTCCCAACAAGTATTTGACCTCTAACTGGGACTTCAGTATCCTCAGTGCTGTTTAGGTCATGTTCCACTGCTCTATTTGATCCTCTAGTAGGGATCTTAGCATCCTTCTAAAGTTGGTAAATATGTGTCTTTGTTGCCACTTCCTCTATCCTACAGTTCTTTTCTGATGGTACTATCTGTTACGATCTGCTATAAGATCTCTCCTTTCTTATATCTCGCAACAGGCAATGAGCCTATCATTAGCTTTTTCCTTAGAGATAATACTCACCTATCTCTTGTTGTATTCTCTTTTCTTCAAGAATTCTCAATACTTGTTATCTTACACTACATCTTAGATATTGACCGTTGCCAATACTAAGTCCTTATAGTGCTAACTAGTATTGATTCTGTTCCTCTTCATGATTGTTGACCTTTGTAGTAAAGAGCATAAAGGTGTTTTATTGATAACTTATAAGATAGGAAATAACTTAGGTGGTTGCGTGAAGAACTAACTATCAGGTCCAATCGACCTCCTTATATAGTTCTTCCAGCAACCTACTTACAAATCAAATGAGTCACAACTGTGACTCATGCACTCATGTAACATATAATCTCATGACCATACTTGGTCATGTGCAAAAGTCCCATGACCTTAAAGGTTTCATGTGCAAAACCTCATGACTCGTATAAATGAAGTCATGCCTCTTAATCCTCATGACTCATAGGCACACCTATCAGTCAATACTCAACATACCAATCAAATTCAAACATAAACAACTATGACTCACAACTGTGAGTCATATGAAACCCTATGACTCGTATGTGAGTCATAGTGCAAAACATAATATCATATAACTCAATCGAGTCATATGCAAACCTTTAACAAATAAAATACTATGACATATAATTGTATGTCATGTGAAACCATTACAAACCATGCCGGGTTTGTAATACTATCATGGGTTATGGGTAATCCTGAGAGTATTAGCTGGTAAGACATATATTAGTTGGTACCATAAGTCTGTATGGTATAAGAGGATAACAGGTAGTATAGGTTCATAGGGGAGTTGGTGTGTGTGACCACTTGTCAGGTGGGACTTGGCACCACCCAATCCCAAGTATATAAGTCACTAAGTCTCTCTCCTCCATAAATAGATAGAACAATGAACACATTACACACTTCTCTACATCCAGTCCACCAATACATCTAGTTTTCTATTCTACACCACCATCAGGTTATGAGCTGCTAGAAGACATTAGCTAATTTATTCTTTGATAATAAAAATTGTTTTCTCTTCCCCCACCTGTGTCTTGAATTTTTTTTTTGAATTCTTGTGAGGCTCAAAGTTTACAGATTAACAAACTTTAGAGCAAAAAAGATGAGCAAACATCATGGTTTGCCTTCTAGTGTATCTGAAATGATGATTGATAAATTAGATGGGACAAATCATCAGATTTGTTCTCTGCGAATGAATGATTGCCTTGTGCGAGAGGGATTCTGGGACCTGACCACCAGGTTAGAAATGATCCTAAAGCAGCCAATGATCGGAGACGAAAATTATGCAAAGCTTGATGAGCTTTACCTAGCCCAAAGACGTCATCTTCAGAAGGCAATTGGCATGTTAAGGTTAGCCATGACTGATGCAATTGCCATCAATTACTATGAGAGTACCTGAGATACACCAAAAAAGATTTGTGATAATATTTGCCAGACTTACGAAACAATAATAACCTACAATGCCAATCACCTTCAAATGGAACTCTAAGAATATCAGCTAGAGGATTCTAGAACTGTTCTCACTTTCCTGAATAGACTCAAGGAAATTAAAGACAAGTTGATCATTTGTGGCCAATCTCCAACCAGTGCCCAAATGATATTTCATGTTTTTAATGGTCTTCCAAAATCTGCTGAATGGAAAACATGGACCATGATTACGAAGTCTGCCCTTCCGTCAACCACTACAATTCATGGATATATGAAACTTCAATCACTTCTTACTGCCTATGAGGCAGAATTGCGAAGAGAGAAGTTGAGGGAACCTGATCAAGCATTGTTTGCCTCAAGCAAGCCTTGGAAAAAGAATATTGATAATGGTGGTACCAGTAAAGGGAGTTGTAGATCTGGTGAATATTCTGCAGGCCAAAGATTTACTGGTACCTGCCATATATGTGGCAAGAAAGGCCATAAAGAGAAGGATTGTGGGTCAAACTCGAAAGTTGCAGGAGGCAAGAAGAAGGAGTTTGGCCAGAGAGGACACCCAAGGAGTGGGAATACTGAAGGAGCAGGATTGATGAAGGAGAAGATGTGGATGACAGAGGATATCAAGGCAAGAAGTGTGAAGATGGTAGAGAAGGTTGAGGAGATTGGTGAAAATGAGGGGCCTGGAGAGGTTAAGAAGATGTGGAGTGGTATTGAGAGAGGTGAAGGGTCTGAATGGGTTTTTGATTCCGGATGTACCAATCACATCACCCGCTATCGTCACCTATTTATGGAATCCAAGTTTACTAGTCTTCCCAAGAACAAACATCAGATCTGTACAGCAACTGGTAAACTGGTATCTGCTGAAGGAGTTGGGAATATTCGAATCCCTATTTGGATTCCAGGTACAGGCAATGAGACTGTGCAATTGACAGATGTTCTCTATGTACCTGATGCCGGGAATACGAACCTGATCTCTGTTAGCCAACTTGCAGCCAAAGGAATGAGTCTCAACTTCAAGGACAAAGGAGCAGAGGTTTATTTTGATGGTGTTCTTACTGCTGTTGCAATTAAGATTAACTGAATTTACACCTTGGTGAACCATGAACTGCCGACTGATTCCGTTTTCCAACTATTAACAGTAGATGACTCTCAATTGTCTCTTTGGTACCAGCATTTTGGTCATCTCCATCTCGAAACTGTGTTAATAATGAGCAATAAAGAGCTTGTCACAGGGATGCCTATACTTCACTCATCAACTACTTATAAACATTGTCAGTCATGTCTTATTGGAAAAATGACAAGAATGCTATTTAAGTCTACTGAGCACAAAACAACTGTACCACTGCAACTAGTACACATGGACCTGTGCAGTCCAATGAAAGAAAAGTCAATCACTGGCAGTTCATATTTTATGCTACTGATGGATGATTTCACTAAGTTTACAGCAGTGAATTTCTTGAAGAAGAAGAGTGAAGCTGCTGATTGCTTTAAGAGTTATAAGGCTCATGTTGAGAGATTGCACAAGGAGAAAGGAAATGATTATATGATAAAGGCTGTTCGAACTGATGGAGGTGGCGAGTTCACTGGATCTGCTTTCTTGAGAGAACTAGAAAAATGCGGGATCGAAGTACATGTCACCATTCCTTATACTCCCCAGGAAGATGGAGTCTGAGAGTATAGTAATAGAGTCTTGGTTGGGTGAGCAAATACTCTACTCCAACAGGCAGCAGCCTCAAAGTCATATTGGGCAGAAGCTGTTCAGATTGTAGTGGATCTAAAAAATATATCCTTGATGAAAGGTACACATGGAAAAGAAGCAACACCATTGGAGTTATAGTTTGGAAGCAAACCAACTGTCACATATTTTCAGATTTGGGGATGCTCTGCATATGCTTATATCCATCCTGCAAATCGAAAGGATAAGAAGTGGAGTGCGAGAGCTGAAAGACTAATGTTTGTGGGACATACTTTGACAACAAAGCAGTATCGCCTATATAATCCTTAAACCAAGATGCTCATTAAGTCACGAGATGTAGTCTTCTATGAGGATACTCCTTATTTCCAACAAAGTTCAAGGCAGATTTTTCTGCCATTTACCCATGAACTGGAGATGCAAATAACAGCAAGTCCAATGCAGACAAAGAATCAAAAAGTTGAGCACAAGATTTTACCTCCAATTCAACCATGGAGAAAGGAACAAGGTTTGAGATCGGCAAGGAGAATCCGTACACCTATCTTTACACCACAGGTTTTACTGAAGACAGATGATGAATATGAGAATGATATTCAAAATGCCTTAACACCTCCTCCACAAACACCTGCAAGAAGATCATCAAGGGCAGTTGATGCTTTACACTCTAATTTGGGACCCTATTGGGAAAGGAATCAGAATGTGACAAGAGAAAGTCAAGAATGGAGAGATCAGAGAGGAAGATCAGACTCTGATTCTGGTGATAGTATGTCTGACTGAAAGAAAGGAAAGCAGAAAGCTGAAGGAGAAGAATCAAACTCCACTTTCCAAACTGATATGGCTTTAATGGTAAATGATGGATCAAATGGTATTGAAGATACATCATTATGAGGTGCTGATCGAGAGTACTGGATGACAGCAATCAATAGTGAGTTGGAGTCTCTTGAAACTCATAGAACTTGGGACCTTATCAAGCCCCATAGGCTACCAGAGAACGCCAAACTGATCAGCTCACAGATGGTTCTTCAGGAAAAGATTGGAGATGATGGCAAAGTTACTCATTATAAAGTGAGACTTGTTGCCCATGGTTTCCATCAAAGACCTGGAATTGATTTTAGTGACACCTATTTACCTACCATTTCCTATGCTGCTATAAGGATTGTGCTTTCGAAGGCAGTAGCAGAAGATAAGGAAATAGTACAATTGGATATTTTTACTGCTTTCCTAGAGAGTGAAGTTGAGGAGGAGCTTTACCTGAAACTTCCAAAGGATTTCGAAATAGGAAGAAGCGGAAACATTGTTTTAAAGAAAAGTGGGGGAGGAAACCAAGATGAAGAGAAGAAGTCGAATGGAGATCAAGCAATTGTGAAACTAAAAAGAAGCTTGTATGGTCTTAAACAAGTAGGTCAAAATTGGTATCACACATTGGAGATGCATTGTATCTCAGAGATGAGCATGATTCCATCTAAGTATGAAGCTGGAATCTATACATCTGAGACTGGCACAACTATTATTGCTTGGGTGGATGATTTACTCTTGATTGGAATGAAAGCGGAGGTTGAAGAGATGAAATACTTGATCAAACTCCGATTCACGATCAAGGATTTGGGAAATATTAGGTTTTTTCTGAGCATGCAGGTGGAGTGTAATAGAGAAAAATGAAAGATATACCTTAGTCAACAGGTGTATCTGACAAAGATTTTGAAATAGTTTTCCATGGAAAACAGTAAAGGATACTCAACGCCACTTGATCTTAAGGTGAAGATGCACAAGAAGACTGAGAGTGAAGAGCAGGCAAATCTACAACTATATCAGGAGGCAGTGGGAAGTATCACCTATGCCACAGTTACTACTCGACATGATATTACTTATGCTGCTGGACTTGTTGGACATTTTTCGGCAGATCCCTCAATACTACACTGGCATGCAGTAAAAAGAATTCTATGATACCTCCAGGAAACTAAAAGTTTACACCTCATACTTGGAAGAAGCAGGAGCAGTGATAAAGAAAAAAATGAAGTCATTGGTGTAAAGCTCACTGTCTACACTGATGCTGACTTCACAGGGGAGGTTGATGGGAGGAAATCGACAAGTGGTTTTGTTATAACCAATCCATTTGGAGCTACAGTAAACTGGAAATCACAAAGATAGCAAACTACCATGAAGTCAATTGCCAATGCTGAGTTTAATGCAACTACCATGGCTACTGAGGAGGGAATCTGGTTGCAGAAGGTTCAGGTGGAATTATATAGTTTGCGAAAAAGAAATCAGCTACCACTAATTAGTATCTGAAATGATAACCAGGCCTGTATTGCTAGTTTGGTTAATGGGCAATTTTGGGCCTCAACACGTCATGTAGGAGTACATTATTTCTGGTTACAAGAGATTGTAGCTTCTGGAGATGCAGAGATCAAGTATTTGAGGACAGACGATATAATAGCTGATGGCCTTACAAAGGCATTAGAAAAGACTAAGCATAGCTTATTTCTGACTATGTTGGGAATGTTTTAGGTGCTTGAGGGTATAATTATTATTTATATTATAAAAAGTTTTGTTTGATTTTTCTTTTTATATAAAAAAAAGAAGATTTTTTCGTACTATGACTACTATATCTATATGTCATATAACTCTGGATTAAGGAGAGTGATGGTACTATCATGGGTTATGGGTAATCCTGAGAGTATTAGTTACTAAGACATATATTAGTTATTACCATAAATCTGTATGGTATAAGAGGGTAACATAGGTAGTATAGGTTTATAGGGGAGTTGGTGTGTGTGACTACTTGTCAGGTGGGACTTGGCACCACCCAATCCCAAGTATATAAGTCACTAAGTCTCTCTCCTCCATAAATAGATAGAACAACAAACACATTACACACTTCTCTCCATCCGGTCCACCAATACATCTAGTTGTCTATTCTACACCACCATCATTTTCATCTTCGATTATTTGAACTGTTACACTATCCTGGTGCAGATCCTCTAAGCCAGGGGTACTCCATACAAATGCAACCTGAATGAAGCATTGTGGTCTCAGAATTGATTGTTCACAATGTGTAGCTCCCCCTTCCAGATGGTACTCCAGCCATCAACTTAGTGCACCCAGCTTGCCACCTCTTGTACCTGAGTAGTAAACTATTCAAAAATTCAAATCAGTTAGTTTCTGAGCCTACCAAATTTGGCTAGCACTCCAGGCCTTAGTGGTCAGAAAGTATTATTGGTTTTGGTGATCTGTATAAATGGTGATTAGCACTTCTGTTCCTACCAAGTAGTAGCACAACTCTTTGAATGCTTCCACAATTGCCAGGAGTTCCTTATCATGAACATCATAGTTTTGCTCAGCTGGTCTTAGTTTTCATGAGTGGAATGCTACCAGATGAAGTTTTTTGTCAATAAACTGAGAAAGGATGCAACTGAGTGCAAAATTACTGGCATCTATTTCAACCACTATCTCTTTTTCTGGGTTGAAGTGGCAGAGAATTGGCACTTTGACAAACTGATCTTTTAGGAACTCAAAAGCATCCTTTTGTTCTTTATGCCAGCAAAACTTTGGTGGGCTTCCTTTCAAGAGTTCAGTAATTGGCTTGCAGACTGCCGAGAAGTTTCTGATGAATCTTCAATAAAAATTTGCAAATTGCAATAATATTTATACCTCCTTCACCAATCTGAGTGCTTTCCATATTTTAATGGATTCCACCTTTTTTCCACTCATTGAGACTCCATCTGTTGTGATAATGTATCCCAGAAATTGTACTGTATCGACATGAAAGGTTGATTTCTTTATGGAGACTGCAATCTGATATTCATGTAGGTAAGCTAGAACTCTTTGGACTAGTTCTATATGATCTTTCTCATTATTGGAATAAATTAATATGTCTTTAATATAGACAACAACTTCAGGGTCAAGGAAGTCCCATAGAACTATGTTTATCATTGCCTGAAATATAGCTGGGGTATTTACTAGCCCAAAAGGTATTAATATATATTCAAATAACCCATAGCATATGCAAAGGGCTGTCTTCTATTTGTCTCCTTCTTTGATCTGTACCAGATGAAAACTATCTTTGAGATCTAACTTCATAAAATTAGTAGAACCAACTACATAGTCTCTAAGTTCTGACATCAGTGGAATAGGATATTTGTTGTGAACTGTTATTTTGTTAAGTCCACAGTAGTGTATGCAGAGGCAAAGTCCTCCATCTAGTTTTGGTACAAAAAGGATAGGTACTCCTGACAGTGATTTACTGGTGTGTATCTTTCCTTGCTTGAGTATCTAATTTAAGTAGATGCTTGAAGCTTCCAATTGGGATGTAGAGAGTTTATAAATCGGCCTCCATGGGGGGATGTACCTGGATGTAAGTTGATCGCATGATCAAATGTCCTTTGAGGGGCTAGTTTTACTGCTGTTGTGAGTAGAAAAATGTCACCATATGCATGGTATGCTTCAGGTAATAAGTTCTTCACCTGTTCAGGGGTTTCAGGGATTACTGAAATGCTACCAATAATTCTTGCATTTGGGTCAAGAGCAACATCTTCATCCCATTCGAATATATCATCCTAATCTGCCAGGTTACTAGTATTTGGATCTCGGAGAGTGTGTTTAAGGCAACCTGGTGCATTAAAATTCCACTTACTTAGGTCAGCTATATTTATTATATGGTGTTCCATATGCCACCATCTATATGGGATTGTCATTCCCCAATTATTTATTGCAGCAACCTCACAGAAAACCTCAGTGACATGTTAGTTTTCTCCAATTTCCAACCTTAGAGGGTGAGTATAGTGCTTTCCCACTGATGACATAGGTTCTCCAGTAAACCATACCACAGATGTAGGAGTGAGTCTGGTCTTAAATGGTATTTGGAGTTCTTCAACAAATTTCTTGCTTATGACAAAGGTATTAGATCCTGAGTCTAATAAGACCAGGATTTGGAAGCACTTATCTTTTACATATATATGAGCTGACCCTTCTGGACAGCTATAAAGGGAAGGGTTAGGGGTTGTAGTCTTTTGCTACATGTCTGATGGTCCTATCTCAGTTCATTCTTGCTTTGATATTTTTACAACCAAAATCGAGTGTGAACTTCAATAGGTCTTTTTGCATCTAGCAAGAGTTTGAGATTTTTTCTTGAACAAAATTTCTGTCTGGATGAGAATGTTGACCTTGCATACTTAGGTACTTGAGGTCGTTCATGTACCTGAAGGAGTATTTGGCACAATGAAATAACAGTACTATGATGTAATTTAGTGTATTCTTGGATTTTTATACAGATGTTTCCTGTGGGATGTACAAAGGATGACGGTCACCTAGGGATGAAGGATAAAAGTTCCTGGTCCTAGGTTAAAATTTGTACTGAGCAGAGCTGTGTTGGTACTAAGGTATATTTGGTGTAGATGTTAACTATTTTATTCTAGCAGGTTTGAGTAGTTAGTTATAATAAGTGTAAAGTCTTTTGAGTTTACTATAACCCCTACATTATTTTGACCAATGAGGTCTCCTCAGGTAAAATAACAAGAGAAGAATATTTTTTGGTTATTGGGCTACCCACTGCTAGCAGTCTTTACCCACTGCTGAGGGGTTCCCAATTTTTAATAACCTGGCACCTCAGGACCTACTTTGCTTATGTTGTTTGCCCAGCCACCTTTTTGCCTTTTTTCACCTCCCGTGCTCCCTGCAGCTTCGTGGCTTCCATGAAGACCCAAGTCAGTACCACAATGTTACCACCATGATAATTAAATGGTAACCATCAGAAGGGTGTCCCTATCAGTAGTACAGGGAGGGAATGGTGGAAAGTCAGTTTCTCGAGGACCAATTCCCTCATTTTTGAATCTGGACTGTATCTCAACTACCCATATGCCATCGCTGTATAGTACCTTTTTCTTCCCCTGAGTTCTTATCACTGAGGAACTGTAGTTACCCTTGGCTTTTAAAGATATCCTTCAAGCCTGGCTTTTGCTAGGTATTATAGAATTAGGGAATTTCTTTCAGCTGTCCCAATCCCCCAAGTCTAAAGGCAGCTTTTCCTGTCTCTATCCCTCTTCTTCATCTGACAAGCCCCATATGTGAGGTAGAGACTTTTCTCTGACCACTTGGTTGATCTGAGAGGCCCTACCTCTGGGGACTCATATTTCTAACTTTGTGAATTTTCTCATTTCTGGGTGGCCTTTGGTTATGGAACTGACAACTATTATTTTATGACATATTTTCCAGGTATGGTTAGTCAGTCCACACTGTATGCATACTCCTGTGATTTCCTGTCTTTTATCTATTACAACTTGGGCAACACCTTCATGAGTTTTTTTCCAATCTGTATGCTCAAATTTTTGAGCACCACTTCTTGAAGTATTCTTTCCTGATTTCCAATTTGAGTTACCAGCTTTAACTGGTGCAGTCCACAGTTTTCCTGTAAAGTGCTTCTGAGAGTCCTTCTCATTTGTACCCTATGTAGTTTTGGTGGCAATTTCCTTAGTCTTTAGGATATGTTGAGCTAGACTCTATGGCTGCAAAAAGACTTCTTCCACCTTTCCCACATGTCAGAGCTTAGTTAACTATTGTTCATCTGTGTTATAGGTCTTATTTGAAAGCCTTTGCACAATCTGTTCTGGCAGTTTATCTTCTACCAGAACTCCCCACATGACTCCTGATAATCCTGCTCTAATGTTAAGATTTTCTAACAACAGCAGGTATTTGTCAATATTCTGTCTGTAAGTAATCTTATGCATGTCCCACAGTGCTTTTTGCTCTTCTTCCACATTAGCATATTGATCAATGATTTCATCTCTAAATCTCACTCAGGATGCTAGATCTGGCTAGAACTTGTATCCCATGGCACTGGTGATTATTTTCGATACTAATCTGAGAATGGAGCTACTTCTTCCCCTTCTATTAGACCCAGAACATATATGATTTTATTGTGGTCTTTGGTCCAGAGCATAATGTTTCGGTTAAAATAATCTTCACAGGTGAGCACCCAAGTTCTTACATCTTGGTAAGACTTGGCTTTGAATACCCACAGAGGGTCCACTCAGCATTTTGCTATTCACTTAAGGGCATTTACTATGGTATCTAAAAACCCCTTTTGTTGGCCAGGAGTGAGCTTATCAACCTTTTCATCTCAGGGGTGCTTGGGTGCTGGGGGTCCTGATGGATATCCCTTTCCTTTATCCTCATCCTCCAAACTTGAACTTAAATCACTAGGGTCAGGGTTTCCTCTCTGGTTTCCTGGCAGCCTAGGTAGCCCTACTCCATACATTACATGCCACTTATCCATGCCTTTACCCTTGTCTGGTCATCCAGCTAGGGAACTGGAGCTTGAATTTCGGACAGTCTTGGCTGTCAACTTCTGCAGCCAAGGTGGTGGGGGAGGTACCCTTTCTCTCAGGAGGTTAGCCAAGAGGGTCAACTGTTGTTGCATTTACTCTATCATCCCTCCCTGCCCTTGCACTAATTACCCTAGCTGAGACCTTCACTGGATGTCAGTATTTGCTTGGTCTGACATCTGTTGAACTAACCCCTCAAGGTATTGATTTCTGAAAAGTGATGCCTGTCCCATCTGGTCAATATTCTGATGTAACTGGGAGCTTGCCGCTTATTGCTGCTCATGTCAAGCTACATGCTCCAATAGCTTCTGGACTACTTGTGTCTGATCTAATTTTCGGGCATTATCTATTTTCCACTCAAAGATTCCCATGTCTGGCTTAACTTTCTCAAATTCTCCTTTAATAATAGTTTCTCCAATATTGAATCACTGCCATACTTCTTGTAAGGAATTCACTGTTTCTTGTCCTTTTTCAGACAGAATGGCAAAGACAACTCTTGATTCATCTCGATCTTTAATCATGATTCTGTCAAGTTGTTCAAGGACTTCTCCTAGCTGTAGCAGAAAGGTGGTATGTTGGTCACTTCAACCTGAAGCTGGGCTGCTTCATCTTTCGACCCTAGAGGCAGACCAAACTGATTGTATCGAACAGACCCATTGAGGGACTGGAGCATTCCCTTTCATATATGGGACTTGGGAAATGGAATGGGACATGACTATTATCATGATGGTGTCATCTGAAGATGGTCCTTCTTCTGAAGGACCTGCCATTATGAATTTTGGTAGGTTGAAAGGAAATAAATAGGTTCTTCCTTCATGCTGAGAAGGAATTAGGGAGTCTGCTTGTAGAAACTCCATGATGTGTAAGGTAGGGGGGCTCAATTGAGAATATAGTGAGCTTAGGTAATGAGGAGAACTATCAATATAGTGTTACAGGGAAGCTCAACTGAAGAAAGAGGTGGTTGAGTCTTGGCCATTCACAAATAATAATAAAGGTAATGAAGATTGTCAGGTAGACTCATTGAGAAACAAGTCTCCAAAAATTGTGTGCATAATAGTGTTTGTAAGATAATAACTTAATATATTAATAAGATCTCTTCTCTATTGCTTGATGTTTCTAATAGCTTGGGAGCACCTCAATATTTATATTCTGTGTCTGGGTGATCGCAGACTACCACTAATAACTATACTAACTAGGTATCTCCAGTGAAAATCTCTTATCCTGCTAAAGTGCAAATGCTCCTTGAACCTGAGGATATTTTGCCTTGCTGAGCTTTTAATATCTTCAAACTCCTGTTTATTCTGGAGGTGTCATACACTCCTCCAGTAGGTAGTCTCTGATCTTATTAGCCATATGAAGTAATTTTGAGTGAGTTACTTTTAAGGAGTAACCACCAATAGTTCATCCCTAAAACATAAGGTGATCAGTCTTAATGCTCAGGCAAAACTATCACCATGCATAATATACATGGCAAAGTTCAACGGGGAATGATAAGACTATTGCCCAGCATTGAACCAATGGTTCAGCAGGCAGAAAATCCCTCACTTATCATCTTTTGAGTAGGTTCCTTGGACTCTACTTCATTCAAAGCAGTGGGCTCAGTCATATGGTCAAGCCCTATGGTACCATAGACTTGCAATATCTAAGTCACTAATAGTTTCATCCAAAATGCCCTGTTACCTAACAACCATAGTATTAAACTACTATGATACAGGATAATAACTCGCCAGTACCTTAACTGAATATCTTCATTCAACTTCCAACTTGTCACCAAATATGCCCTCCCATATATCCTACAGACAGCATCCAGTTGGCTGGATGGTGATGATGTATATGGTATTATGTTAAGGCTGTCAATCTTCGATCCTAAAGTGTCAGAATGCAATACGAACGCGATAGGGTAACGACATGGATTCCCTATAAGGGAGCTGCAGGGGTATGATAAAATGGCTGAATAGTAGGCTAAAGGTCACAGGTGGTCTATGCATCTAACAAGTTCCTGTAGATTCCTAGGCACTGTGTGACCAGAACAAGCTAGCATAGCTGAAGAGACACCAATCAAATATTCACAGTGATCTTTACAATGGTCTTGCAGATATCCTTCAATATCAACATATAAACCTTCAAGAGGTGAGGAGAAGAGTTGTCCTTCCATCAGGTTATGGTGGTGAACAGTTTATGCAATAATTATATCAAGATAGTATGGCCTTGGTCTGGCATTTTGGTTACACCTCTCTCTTTATTACCTTTACTGTGAATCTCAAGTGGGCTGAAATTGAATAAGAGCTTTTACCTGTACAGGTGGCAGCTGATCAGCCAGACTTACTGGCCAGAATTTTCTACATAAAGCTTCGAGATTTACTTAATCAGTTACAGCATAAGAAGTTCTTTGGAAAGTAGAATGGTTTGTACTATACAGTACCAAAAGTAAGGTCTCCCATGTTTGCACCTTGTACTCTTCCTGAATACAGATTTTATATTTTTAATAGCAGAAACTATTAATGAGCTCATATAAGCAGAGCTATCAGATGAAGATAATGTGTAGGAGAGGGAGCTTGCTAGGATAATTAAGCCCACTATGGTGCATATGAGCTATGCAGGTAGAAATTATGACATACATTATTTTGAAGGACTGAATCTGGCATTCTCAAAAACATGCCATAAAGGCTACCCAAAACCCTTTTAAGAGGAGACTATGATTCATGAAAATGGATATCCTGTATTTAGGCATCAAGATACAGGAATCTTTTTTTACAATTGCTGTCACAAATGCTGGACCTGATATGACTGCCAGAATTGATAACCAATAAGTCATTCCATACAGTCCATACTTAAGCCTTTGATACAATACCTATATTAATACAGAAGTATGTGGCTCAATTAGGGCAGACAAATATATTCACAAATATATTTACAAGGGCTAGGATCGAGTAACTACTAATATTCAATCAGACTATAATGAGATCACTAGACACTTGAGTGGAAAATATATTGGCCCAATAGAGGCAATATGGGATCTATCAGAATTTAGTACATATGAGGAACTCCCTCCTATTTTAAAGCTATCTATTCATCTGCCTGGAGACCACTTAGTATACTTTTCTGAATATAAGGATCATGACATACTATGCCAATGGATAGAAGCATCAATGAGCACCTCAACAATATTCTTTAAATATGATAATGAAAATGTTTACAATGTAGAGTGGTTATATCATGAGTTCATAGAATAGTTCATTTATGTTCAAAAATGAGGTTAGAAGAGACAGCAGAAGGGGTTAGCAATAGGAAGGATGTATTCTGCAAGCCCCTTCCTGGGAGAAAGATATTACCTGCTGCTTCTTCTGACTGTAAAGCATGGGCTAAAAGGCCTTGATGATTTGCAGACAGTGAATAATCAGATACATCTAATGTTTAAAGCAGTATGTCTTGTGATGGGATTATTAGAAGATGATGGTGAATAGATATCACTTTTCACCAAGGGAGCCAAGTTTATTACTGGATTTATTACTGGAAGTACATTATCCTATCTATTTGCAATGACTCTACATTATACTACTCTTTCCAATATATTGGAAATTTAGAACCAATTTAAGGAAAACTTCTGTGATAATATTCCTTATATGATAATAACTGGATGCCTCCAACTACCCCCACAAATTATGCAAGATCAAGCCCAAGTACATCTAGATTATAGATTGTATTTGATCCAGAAATATTTGTCAAATTATGGTACAAAATTGGAAGATTATAGGCTACCTACTCCCCTCTTAGATTCAACTGTTGCAGGTAAAAATGCAAGCAATTCCCTAATTGTTGAAGAAATGAATTACAATATTGAGGAGCAGGGACAGCTTGCTAAATCACTTGAAACACAACTAATCAAAGAGCAAAAAGAGTATTTCAGGACTATTATTCAAGGGCATGCTTTTTGTGAGCAATACTTACAGTCAATGGTGGATATTAGATAATTTCTTTATGGACTAGCAGGAACTGGAAAAACATTTTTATACAACTATCTTTACAGCCATTTCTGTGCCTAAGGGAAGATTGTACTCTGTATTGCCTCATCTAGAATTGCTGCCCAACTGCTTCTTGGAGGAAGGACAGCTCATTCAAGATTCCAGATTCTACTTGTTAATGATGAGAATTCTATGTGCAATATTCCTACAAACTCCTTCCTTGCAAGTTTCATTCAGAAAACTGCTTTAATCATCTGGGACAAGGTTCCTATACAACATAAAACTACTTCTAGGCTGTTAACTGGACTTTAAATGATGTTTGTAGAAAGCATGACAATGATCTATTTGGTAGTACACCAGTAGTTTTGGGAGGTGCCTTCACACAAATTCTAACAGTAATCCAATGTGACTCTCACCAAGCAACTATAGCAGCCTATATTCAGCACTCTGTAATTTGGAATTGTCTCAAAATTCTTAAGCTCAAGAAAAATATGAGAGTGGCATCAAATGAAGCAAACTAAGAGTTTTTTGACTTCTTGAAAAAATTAGTGTCAGACCCTCCCATGTACAGTCATGTCTAATAAGTCTTTACATGGTCCCCGGCAATGGCACCACCACAACGAATGGCAACGGCAACCATAAAAAAAAAAAAGATATGAACTCAATTAAAAAATAGGTTATAGTAGAAATAAAAAATAACAATTTAACATGCTACCATTTTGTATGACCTCCATCTGCATCCAGTAGTGCCTGAAGTCTTTCAGGCATTCTCTCAATCCACCCATCCAATGTCTCCTGAGGAATCAGATCCCACTCTTCCTTTGCTGCCTGAAATAATTCAGCAGCACTGTGAGGCCTACTTTCCACCTTGGAGAATCGCTTTCTGAGGGCTCTTTTCAGAAGTGCCCAGGCATTCTCAATTGGATTGAGATCTGGGGAGTTGGGGGGCCAAGGCAATCTTTTATATCCACATTCCTCTTGCAATTTTTTGTTTTCCAACCCAGCATGCCATGGTGCATTATCAGCAGCCATATAGATGGTTTCTGGAGCTCTGTTTATCCCTTCTATGAAGGGAATAAGGTATGGCTGGTGAATCTCAGTTGCATATTGGTGGGAGTTGAGGCCAAGTCTATCTTTTTTGCCAGTTCTTTCCTCCTCAGTCCTCCTCCTAACAAGAATTAACTCAGTCTTTCCTCCATGCATAATTGCAGCATAGACACCTATATTGGTGCGCCCTGACTTAAAGCTGGGCTTTAAGTTTTTTTCTTCCAGCTCTTCACCAGGTCTAAGTCTAACCTTTCTACCCACTGGATTTGGATCATATTCAATAGTGGCTTCATCAACAAAAACCACCCACTTCCAAGCTCTTGTCCAGTTCTTCCTAATTCTACCAAATGCCTTCCTCTTCTCCTTCTGTCCTTTCCTCCAAAATGGTTTTTTTCTGGGTATCTTGAGCTTAAAACCAGCTTCACCAGAGATCTTATTGATAGTATCTTTGCCAAGTCCAATATTAGCTTTTTCAGTAATATCTCTTAGAGCTAAATGAGGCTCAGCATCAATAATATCAAGAACCACTTTCCTTTTGGCATCAGTAATCTTTGTTGGTCTGCCAGATCTGGGGGAATCATGGGTGTTGCCATCTTGAATTTTGGCCATTCTGACCACTGATGCAATGGTTGCCTTAGGGATATTCATCTGCTTAGAAATTTTATCATACCCCATATCAGTGTGCTCATATAGGGCATAAATTTCTCTATTTCTGTCTTCTCTAAGTCTTTTGGTATGTGGTGGAGCCATGGTAGTGCGGAGTTGTTTGGTTGATGGGGTAAAAAGTGGTTGCTTGGCAACCATGTGAGGACTTATTAGACACGACTGTACAGAAAACAAACCTTACTATTATACATTTAAAGATTAAACATGGTTGAAGATCTTTGCACTCAAGTCTATCCTCCAACACTTATGCAAGATGTGCTATTTATTCATGCAACATGTACTGGTCATGCAATGGTTGCATACAAGAATGATATAGTTAATGACTTCAATAAACTTCTCCTCCAATATATACCTACTGCAAAACATATTTTTCATGCTGCCAACAAGGTTGAAGTTAATAATCAGGCTGCTACTGCCAAACCCTACACTATAGAGTATTTACAAAGTATTGATATTTCATTAGTTGAACTATCTTGCCTTTAATTAAAGATTGGGGCCCCAGTAATCCTGATTCAGAATTTAAGTCTATGGTATAACATGTGTAGTGGCATGAGAATGAGAGTAGTTAGAATTGGCAGAAATTTCTTGCAAGTCACTCTACTTGGCAGCAAATGGAATGGAGAAGTCCATCTACTATGATGAATCAAGCTCACAACAAGTAAGGAAGATCTTCCTTTTATCCTTGAGAGGAAGCAGTTTCCAATATGCCTTTGCTTTGCTATGACTGTGAACAAATCTCAGGGTCAATCCTTAGAACATGTAGGGGTTGATTTGAGAAGTAATTCCTTCACACATGGTTAACTTTATGTGGCATTATCAAGGGTTACTTCACTTGATGGGTTGACTATTCTTCCTTCCATAACCGAACTAAATTTTACAGACAATATTATTTTTCCTAAGGTTTTGATCTGAAATTTATCTAAATAGTATAACCAATATAATGAAGGTAAGTTCCATCACCTTTTACCTTGAATATTTTTGTAAGTTTTTTATTCACTAATTTAATACATACTTTTTTTTATTAGATCAAAATTCTCTTATACTATTATCAAATCTGTCACCACATCACCAGACTCCATATGTTTCTCAAATTTCAACTTGTAGTAAATATACACAAATTTAGTTCTGCTGCAATTTCTTTTAGCAATCATGAATACTTGCTTCATATTATTTTATTTCTTTATATTAGTTATGTTGTTAAAAAAATAAAATAAAAAATAAGGTCTATCTCTAATCCTTGCTTCAAAAATAATGGGGTATGACTGTATATACTCTTAATAATAACTGAATAATATTTTACTTCTTATTTTTAGTTGTGAATTGCATGATACTGGCTATGCATGGCCGTAGGTTGTCAAAAACATTATCTGACTCGGCCATATGAACCAAATCAAGATATAGATTATGTTTTCTATTTTTTATGGATGCCTTTTGAGTAGAGTTTAATAGAGAGACTTGAAAAGACTCGAGGTCTCAAGGGGGCTCTTGCTAGTAAGGTAGTACCATGGTTGAGGTTGTGGTTGTTGTTGTGCAATTGGTTGCATCACCAATGATGACTTTTGTCCAAGAACTATACAATGATCGACCAACAATGACCTATGTCCACGGATTATACCAAAGATTGGTATTTGTTCTTGTTGTCAAGCAGGTTTTAAGGTTATTGTCAATAAGCCTGCGATTCGTGGTATGATACAGACATCGAGCGTTCGCTAGCGTCCCCTGGGAGGTTTTTGTCCTTGGTCACGTGAGCCATAGCTGTCTCCCGGCTAATGGTTTTTGGCTAAGCATAATTCCCCAGCTTTCAATTCCATGTTGGATTAAGCCATCCCGACAGGCTTAATTTTGACATCTCCGGTCGCCAACTGCAGCCAATGTTCATTTGGTCTCAGAGTTTCCTTGCAGCAACTCTTCCTTTTAAACTTCTACGATCGACTGACCCGCACATATTTTTATCTATATGACATCATGTAGCACCTCCGTCTTAATCCACCGCGAAACCAACGACACGTTGTCAATGACATTATAATCCTTAAGTAATGCGATGGTGGTCGTTATTTCTCGACACTCCCAATGAGGTATTAGCTCGGTAATTGCGTTCAATACCAACAGTACTGTCAGACTCGTGGATGGCCTACGAGTATATCACGACACATTGCGTGGGCTTGAATTTGTGATGCGGACAGTAGGTCCCGGTCTTGTATTTATAGCCCCCTATATCCCTTAGCAATAATCAAGGAGGACTGCCCCCTCAACACCTTACACGAGAGGTCTCCCACAGTACATTGCGAGTTTCGATCCCACCTCTGGCTCCTTGCCATCTATCATACTTTCATTGTCCCGGTTCAATCTACTCGTTACCTCAATGGAACAGATTCTTGGGTATATACCTGATGGTGAACAGTCTAACTTAAATTGAAGTCGATTCATAAACTTGGAGGAAAAAAACTTGGTTAAATTGCGATTTAAGGAAAAACAGAGAATGGTGGGATTACAGACTTAAATACAGGAAATAACTAATGATGAAAACTTTACCCAACGAACGTCTGAAACAAACATCAAATACATCAAATGTTACTCGCTAACCCGGTATCGGTCCGGTGTCTAACCCCTCAAATGGTTACCTCTCCGGTGCCCGTATCTGTCCCTTCTATCTGTGAATTATGAGCTTTTTCTTGCGCTTATTTATTGCAAAGTTACGGGCAATAGCTAAGGTTTACATATTATTGTTCCTAGCTACTTCTTTGCATGCTCCCACCAAAAGTTAAAGACCGCTGCAACATCCTCCATCACCAAACTCACTCGCTCACTCACTCACTCACTACCATCTTACCTACTCCAAACCCCCGAATATCATACAAATATTCATTCGGCCTCTTTCATTCCTTATAATTCCCAGAAACATTCCCCTCTCTCTCCCACCCTTCCACGAGTAGTGAAAATTACATTAACTCAACTTAGGCTAATTGATTACTCCCCGGTGTACCGCCCACACCTCACACCTCCGGTGGAAATGCCAAACATTGCAGGAAAAAACAAAATGCACTATACTCTTTCCTATGTGCCCTACGCGCGACTCGGAATACGTACTTGCCAGTGGTCAGCATACCGTAGGTTATCTAGTAAAGTAAGCTAATCTTGTTTTAACGGTATTGTTCAATGTGTCTGGTTTAGGTCAGTGATGATGGGCTATAATAAAGGTTTCGGTTGATCTACACTCTAGATTGAAATTACAGAAATGGTCGAAAAATCACAGAGTGAATAAGACACTTGTATATATCATAGGCAGGGCTAGTGGGCGCTTTTGAAGGATGGATAGGACGGATGAGATGGAGTTGAGGGGGGTCATATGTCTTCCTAACCTGACCGCGCATCTACCATATCATACCTGCTTGTGCTCGGTGTGGTCGGTTATTGTACATCAGTTTCTACCTACCGGGTTAGAATGCCAGTACAGTTAACCGGGGACCTGTGGCAGTGGTAGGTAGGTCAAGATCGTTTATAAGCCTCCTTGGTTCCTCCTTCACGCATTTGGGAGAGAGTTTTTTTTTTTTTCTTATGTCCTGTTTGATTTCCTGTGTATTTTGGTTTGGCTTGAGGGTTGAAGGACGAAAAACGTTTGTACCACGCCCGGCCATAACTTCCCCTCTCTCCCACATTCCTTTCCTTCTTTTTATTACACTCTTTTAAAAACTTTACTAGTGCTTTTTTTTGTCTGGGCGTGGTAGTGGTTGTTTGATTAGAGGTTGTTTTCCTTTTCTTTTAAACTTAAGGGAGCTGGTTCCGAGAAGAAAGGATAGTTTTTTTTAAAAAAAAAAAAAAGTAAAAAGAGAGGATGTGGTTTTCGTCTGTTGTTGTTTCCGTGGTGGTCGGTTGGGTTTACTCGGTAGCGGTGGGTGTTAACGGATTGGTTGTTGTAGGTGGAGGGGTAGAAGAGTTGGTGGATGGTGATGGTGGTGGGGTTTACGTTGAACCTGCTCCTATACTACCGCTTGAGAAGAGGACTTCGCAGGAACAGGATCCGTGTACCTACTTTACTCAGAACTATGGACGTGAGTTGGTTTCTTTCTCCGCCTCTTCCTTTGTCACTCTGTGCTAAAGGAATATCAGGTATAACCGGCGAGGATTGGCGGAAGTGCATCCTGGCGGTACCATTCAACGAACCCTTCGCCCGACAAACAATCCGTGCCTTCAGAATAATCTTTGATCTCGAGTCCTCATCGGGATATCATGAGAGCCCGCCGGCAGAATTGGAACTCCCGCCGTTCAGTCTCAATGCTACGTTCGACATGATGGAGGCCAAGATCAATAGCAGAGCTTACCAAAACCACTGGTCGTTCGAGTACGACCTCATGGTGCTCTTCAACAGGTATCGTGATGGACATACTTCGCTCAATACAATGTGTATGCATGGGTACTACTGGATTCACGCTTACCCCATCGTTCTCTTCGAGGAAGGGGTGAAGGGCAAGAAAGTGTGGGAGGCATGGACCGTTGAGAAAGACTGGAACGTGAAAAACTGGCATGCTGCCAAGTTGGGAGACAGGATTGTCAAGATCAACGACCAGCCGACTCTGGATTGGCTCTCTGAATACACACAAACATCCATGGAGTCATTCGCCTACGTTGACCCAGATTCCCGGATGAGGCAGATGGAGTTCACCGTTCCAACCGGTCTGTCCCGCGGCATGTTTGCGAAGCGGCAGATGTGGAATGGCGAGGAACTGTCTATTGAGTGGGCGAATGGGACGAGGAGGAATGTTCCTTGGACGGTTCAATTTACCAGCCAGATGGTCACGGATGGGAAGTTTAGATTTAACAGTGTGGAGAGTTTGGAAAAGCTTTGCTTCCTCAACACGGCTGAGATGGAGAAGATGATTGCGCCGCAGCCACCGCCGAAGACACGGAAGAGATCGGAAGTTACGAGCTTGAGTGAGAGTTTGATAGATAAATCCGCCCCCGTGCTCGAGGGGCGATCGACAGATGTTCAAAAGAGGCAGGAACCGGTTGTGGTGGAGAGGCCTAGCGGTTATCCACCCGCTAGAGTCAGTGGTCCGGAGTTTGCGGCAGAATCTTTCATCCTCCGGAGTGATCCTGAAACGGCAATTATCCGGTTTGCTACGTTCAAGGAGCAGAACCGGAATACGTTCAAAGAGTTCAGCAAGGATTTCCAAAATTTTATCG
Organism: Choiromyces venosus 120613-1; assembly: GCA_003788595.2. Lineage (NCBI taxonomy): Eukaryota > Fungi > Ascomycota > Pezizomycetes > Pezizales > Tuberaceae > Choiromyces > Choiromyces venosus. The sequence continues at coordinate 628,978 of ML120362.1, forward strand.
CGAAGGAGCTCGCCTCGCTCAAGCAGGATGGTGTTAAACGGCTCATGATCGACGTATCGCATAACGGCGGAGGACAGGCTGTCCTTCCATATGATGTTCTGGGCCAGTTGTTCCCTGAACAGGAGAAATTCAGCAGCATGAATATTCGTTGGTCACCGACTACTTGGGCGCTTGTTCAGAATATTGATAACGGAAGATATATGGATTACTACCGGGATGAGAATATGCAAGACTTTAAGAGCAAGGAGCAGTGGTTGGGCCCGATATATCGTGATGGAGGATGGTACTCTCCGAAATGGAAACAGGACTTTGAACAGTATGCCCAGGAGGCATCGAGTATTGATCTAAAACATACAGGTCCTCAACCATTTGAAACAGAAAATATCATTGTGGTACGTACTCGTTTAGCCAAACATATTAAAAAAAAACCTGCTAAAACTCAATAGATAAGCAACGGAATCTGCGCTTCAGCCTGTGCATCCTTCGTAGAAGGCCTCCAAGAACACGGTGTCCGAGCAATAGCCTACGGCGGCCGCCCAAACCCCAAAACACCGATGCAAGCCGTCGGCGGCACCAAGGGCGGAAAAATGATCGACCTTGAACAAATCTACCAATCCCTGGCGAAAGCCGTGAGCGACAAACGCTACACCGACGTGCCTCCTTCAGCCTGGATGCCGCCGCCCATGCCCCTCCGAGTCCTGAAGGGCTCCCTAAACCTTGAAAACAAATTCCGCGACGGAATCGATATCCCGCTGCAGTACCTGTACACCCCCTCCTGTCGCAAGGTCGGCTTTAACAAGGAGATGTTTGTGGACATCATGGTGCTATGGGAGAAGGCGAGGGAGCTCATGTGGGGCGAGGATGGGAAGCCAACCAAGTGTTCCGACTACACCGCGCAGATCAAGCAGATTCAGGCCCAGGAGCAGAAGGCTCACGCTTATTCCCAAACGAGGCCTCCACCGCAGCAGCAACAACAGCAGGGACCTCAGCAACAACAACAGGCACAGCCGGTGGGTATGCCACCTGCCTATGCGCAGTATGCGAATATGGCGTATAGGATGAGGGTGTGAAGGTATTTGAAATGAAAATCACCCTTCACTTCCCTTCCCCGAGAGAAAAGAAAAAAAACAAAAATTACTATAACTCAAGTCTTAACTTTCCTTGTAATTGTTTTTTTTTTCCTCTATTTTCTTCAAGTTGCTCCATCTTATCATCCTCTTCACCATCATCCCCATTTCTTATTTCTTTTCTTTTCTTTTTTTTTCTTACACCAGGTCCAGGATTTAAAAAAAACCGGCGTTTGGAGTTATAAAAACCATTTTAATCTCCCTCCTACCGCAAATCCCTTTTTCCCCCCTTCTTCCCCCTTCCTTCCTTCCTTCGTTCCTTCCTGCTCCCTCCCTCCTCCGGTGTGGTAAAAAATGAAAAACAAACAAATCTTACCTTCTCGTTAGCAATGGGCTCTTTTTTACGTATGGTGCGTGCGGACGGTGAGTGAGTGAGTTTGCTATTGACCGGTAGGTGTAGTGAAGGCCGGTGAGCGCGCTTTGTCATCGAGTGATATAGCGTGATTGCCTGCAGAGAGGGCGTAAGGGTAGCGGGGGATTTCTTCTCTCTTCTTTTCATGATTAAATTTGTATTATAGCCTTTTTTTTTTGTATCTGTATTTTTAAGAGTGCAGTAACAAGCTTTTCTGTTATGTATGGTACCGTAGATCCGAGATTGATCTCGTATAATATCCGGGTTAAGTTAAGCCAGTACAGTGAGATAGTGGGTACGTATTGGTTACTTACCAAGGTGTGATAACGTGCCCAGCCACAGTTATACCGAACTGAACTGAACCGAATCGAACCGCAACCTGGGCAGACGGTTCATATCCTACAACTTAATTTATCCATCCCAGTACAGTACAGTACTGAGGAATAATAATAATAATAACACAAAAGCGCCATGGCAACGGAGATACTGTGTACTGTAACTGATATACCTTTTATTCTGACATGGAGTAAGTTGAGTAAGTGTAGATCTCATCGCCTTGGTCTTGAACGCGCATATTCCCTGAAGCATGATATCATGGGAAGTTGTTTTAAAGGATAAGTAAAGCTTGATTTATACATGCTAGAGGGGAGGGGGGTGATGTTGGTAATGGCTTTGGTTCAATGAGTGCGGGAAGCTATGCTATACTCCGCCCAAGCATACCCACTCAGTAAATAATAAAACACTTGTACAAACCACGCGAAGTTTGTGTAACTAACTTAAATTTTATGCATGTGGCTATTGGTTGAAAGAAGGAGAAAAGCAAATATCTGGCGGCCAGATTCAACGTGGGGCATTAATAAAAACAACTTCTATGATACTTCTCAATCAGGATACAATTTTCTCCTTGAACTTAAGCCCACCACTCTCCATTCTAGAGATTAACCGAAATTCAAAGCTTGATCCGGATGGAGGAAGGCGGTAAGTTTGTACAAGTACCTCTATTTTGCTATGGTGTTAGAATATGTAGGTTGATCTGCACGGTACTTGTACAGCGAGTGATTCATAAATCCCGCCAGGCAGATAGACCAAAGAGCACTAAAGTGACTGCACGATGCTTTTTTTATAGTTCTTATATAGAACGATAGGAAGGGTGGATCTAATAATCAATCTAAATGATAAGCCCATCTAACCAGATTCACTTGTTCGTTTAGCTATCACTCTTCCCGCGGGCAATAATGAAGTACCTCGGCAAGCCGGGCGGAATGGAAGAAAGAGCGAAAGAGGGAGGTAGAAAAAGGGTAACGAACGTCATATCGAGAATTACTGGCGGGGCTCTTGGACCTTGATATTACTGATTGGCAGTAGGTTGAGCGTGGAGGCTCAAGACCGATGCAAGTTCAATGTGAAGTGGAGGGAATGAGATGGAAAGGAGGTAAATCTAATGGGAACGATTATCTTCAGGTGCCGTGGAGGTTTGTGTATTTACCCAGGCTAGTATTTTATGCTGATTCTAGATCAAGTAATGGCTGTCATTTAGTAACAAGGTTGACTTTAGTCTTCCCCAATGGTTCAAACATCAGCGGAGGCTGCATTTCTGCCTGTGAATTGGATTATAGTTGAATAGTAATGCAAGCCCAGACTATGGTGCTGCATGCATAGGGAAACTGACTACTCTTGAACTCGGAGCCTGGAGAAATACTAACGCTCCATATAGAAAATAATTTTTAAAAAATGAGGGTGAACGACATTGAGGTATTTAAGGGTCCTGATCTTTGCCCTAATCCTTCTCCATCGCACCTTCCATCTAAAAATTCCTTTCAGCCAGAGCCGGTTGATACAACAAACCATTATCACATTATCAAGACAATTCTTCCACAACCTGAACCCCTCGGCAACAAAAATGTTATTCTCCCGTCTACCAAACGAGTTGCTTATCCAGATTGCAGGAAATCTGCACATGCAGGACATCGCCTTCCTCCGAAGCACAAGCAAGTATATGGCCGGCGTCCTTCATCTCTCCCTATACGACAGCATCTACCCCAGTGGCTCGGCCGACGCCGCAACAAAAGCACTCTACTACGCAGCAGCGAGGAAAAACTCCTGGCTGGTGAGCAGACTCATCAAGCAAAAAGTCCATACACTCGTAAACGACGGACCACTCATCAGCAACGCAGTACGAAGGTTTTCCACAGTGGAAACCATCCGCATATTCCTAGACTGTGGAGCAGAGGTTAACGCAGTAGACCATTTCGGTTCAACAGCGCTGGCGGCAGCAGCAGCGCGTGGAAGACTCGATTTGGTAGAACTGCTGCTTTCCAGAGGCGCTGAGATCAAGATACATAAAAGGCTCGCCTGTCCACTTTGGCAGGCTGCTCGCTCAGGGCATTCCAACATCTTTGAGCTCTTGCACTACTATCCCGGGGTCAACTTGGCCTCTGTGGATTCCTATGGCCGGGGCCTGTTGCATTGGTTCGCGTGTTCGAATTCTCCGGAGGTCGTCCGGATGCTGATCCAGAACACTGCCAACGATGTTAACAGGAGAGACTTGGGCGGGTCTACCCCGCTCTGCGTTGCGGCCGAGATGAGGCACACTCATATCGCATGGACACTGCTGTCGTGCAGTCGTACGGATGTCAACCTCGGTGATGCTTTCGGAAACACGCCCCTGCATAAGGCTGTTAGACACGGACACATTGGTTTGATCAGGATGCTCATGGAGGATGGTAGGGTTGATGCAACTACGACTAATTCAGATGGCAAGACCCCGCTGATGGTTGCTCAGAGTTCTGGTAGGCGGGGGGTGATAAAACTATTAGCGATGTTCATGTCCTAAATGCAATAGTGTCTTTACCTTTGGTTATCTGTATTGCTGGCATATGAGCTCTTGAATATAGTTAGCCCCCTCTGGTCTCTCCGATATTATCTAATGAAGACATAATGTTTTAATCATAGCTCATATTTCTAAACTAATCTCCCCATTGTTTCATGGATAGTAATTCTTCCTTCTTCGCGATGTGTATAACTGGGCGAAAAGTAAGCCTTGAAACAATTTTCCAGGACCCAATTCCCTTTCCAGACATACCTTTTCTACTCCCTTCTCCCTGCATCACCCAATTGGTAGGAAAGGAAGACCTAATATCAGCAAGCAGCAACCGAGAATCTACCAAACCACTCGCCTATAATAGCGACGGTACAGTAATCTGTTATCACAAGAAATCACTCGTGTTAAATATCCTTATCCGACTGCCATGTTTTTCCACCCCTCCTTACGAGCAAGCGACTTGAAAGTCAAGAATACAACTCGCCCCTCAAAATCCCTCCCTACATACTGTACAAGCAACAAGAAAACGCAGAGCTTTTATTACTGATTTTGCTGTTTTCAATATCCCTCTGGGTCCGGGAATGTGTGGCCAATGTTTATAACATGATTTCTGAACAATATCTTTGTTTATTACTGTATGCTCATCTGCCATTCCCGCCCCCTTCACTGGCTCATAAATAGCTGATGCCAGTCACCCCACTCAGTAATTCCCAATATATCCAGCAACCTCCATCACTCTATCTCCCTGACACCTGTCCAAACCTTTCAAGCTCCCTCTTGTGCATAGCCCAATACACACTCCATCCCCCCCAAGTTCCGGCTAGCTGCCCGTAAAATACATTTCCGACCCTAAGAACAGTTCACTTCCTTTCCTCCCTTAAGATATCCCCCCCATACCTCAATCAACCATTCCCCCTACAACCCTATATCCCCCCCCTTCCTGCTTTCCTCCACCATCTCCCCCTCGACAAGGACCACATACACGATCACCAACACCACAACAAAAAACCTCTCTCACTTAAACACTAGACTAGACCAATAATACCAACAAACCCACACATCAACACACCACCCTCCCCAAGAAAAAAGAAGAAAAAAAAGAAACACCATCACCCCCCACACCACCCACAATAAGAACATTCCGACACACCACCAATCCCCACGCTCACACCGCCCGATTACTATCAAAAAAAAATATAGCACTCCCGTACACCACCACGTATCAAAGCAACCCTCCCACAACTACCCTATTCCCTCCCAACAACCAACCACACCTCCACCTATGCCCCCGAGAAACACCTTCCCGACAATCCCTCCCACGCAACCCCGAGCAACACCTTCTTCAGCCTCTATTACAGCACGTGAAATCAAGATCCGGCGTATCACCCAACACCTCCCGCCATTACTCAACGCTCAAGATCCCCGCCCAGCATCGCACCTCACGTGGGAATGAATACCCGTCCCATCATACTATCATCACCCCTTGCTTCGGATTTACTCACTTTATCAAGGAGTAACGGGGTCTTGTAGTCCTCCAATTTTGTTCGTGGTAGGAGATATGTTTTGGGAGGAAGGAAGAAGGGAGGTTACTAACGCTGATTGTGGATCGGTAGCGAGATATCTGGAATATAGTTTCAATAATTAGTGATGAAATAGATAGGTTGGCTGAGAGGTAGTAAAAAAAAGGGGGGGGGATTTGGACAGATAATCATAGCCGTATACTCTATTGGTAAGTGCATAGCACACAATAAGAGTGCTAAATTGCAATGTTCGTGGCTTATGGGGATTTTGGGTAGGGGTTGGGTTTGAAGTCTGGCGTCATGGTGTAAATTGGTCTATTGCGTTCTGGTAGAGATGTGCCTATCCGTTACACTATATCCATATTTAAAAGTTGACAATCCCGTGCTCGGACAGAGTTTTGTAGGAAGAGGTGGTGTAGTGAATGTTAGGTGGTAGGATGCAGAAACAGCCTTAGAATATCCTTTTACTGGAGGAACCAGACGGGATTGCGCTTTCCCGAATGCTACAGTAGTGTAAATATCATAGCACCTCCCGCTAAGCAGGTACGATACTAGCACCGGAGAACGGGAAAAAGAATGGCCATGGGGTATATATACAACCAGAAGTTACGGCGTTGTACATTGTATATTTAAAATCGAAATGGAATAAGTGCTAAAGGTCTATCTTGCCAGCCCCAATCAGAGAATGATATATTTCGATGCTATATTACCCAGGGGAGGGTGGGACTGGCAACTCTGTTTTGTAGTCTTCCAATTCAAGAAAGATTCCCGATCCCTCGTCACCACGATACAGTATTATCAATATTTCTCTAAAGAGGCAATTATATTGGATATCAAATACCTCCCAATGCGTAAGCATTAGCGAATATTTTTATTATTTACCCCCGTCTATCCCTGGTATCTATGAAGACGAAGCTCCCGCACCTCCGGCCGACGATGACTGACCACCGCCACGAGTCTTCTTCCTTGCGGCCTCCTCCTGCTTCTCCTTTTCGATATCCTTGACATAGCCTTCGATATCCTCGACGGTCATCATCTGTGCACAAGTTATCAGCACTGCTCGAAAATAAATGGGTAGAAAATAGCAAACCTCCATCTCCTTCCCTGGTTCCATGATAGCAATTTCAATATTCTTGGCACCAGTTTGGACGACCTCCAGAAGCGACTTGACGGTGAGTTTAATGGTCTCCTCGCGGTCCATGTCCTCCTTGTAATTCCTCTCCAAAAACTCTCTAACCGTCTTGCTGGACCTACCAATGGCATTTGCTTTCCTATTCCATAACAAATTAAGCCCATATCCCAAAGGAAACCCGCGAGTCGAAGAAAACGTACCATGCAGAATAAATGCCCGACGGCTCGGTCTGATAAAGTCTGGGAATTTTATCATTAGGATCAAACCCAATGATAAGCGTACTAATACCAAACGGCCTAACACCACCACTCTGTGTGTATCTCTGCTGAACACCGGCAACGTATTTTGTGATATACTCGATGGTGACAGGGTCCTCTACGGTCAAACGATGAGACTGTGCTTCCAGTCTTGCCTTGTCAACGAGGATACGGGCATCAGCGTTTAGTCCGGCGAAAGCAAGGCAAACATGGTTGTCAACGAGACCGATTTTGCTCGGGGTAATGCGTGTATCTTGAAGTTTCATGGCAGAACGTTTCTCGCAGCCGAGAACGACGATGGAGGTTCCCTTGACACCGACGGCGCAGGTTCCTTGATAAGTTCAGTATATTTCGAAATAGACATTTTGGCGTGCATGGATGGAGAGGGGAGGGGTATAAGGACCTCTCTTAACGGCTTCTAAAGCATATTCTACTTGGAATACGTGACCGTCAGGACTATTGTGAATTAGTCGTTGATGCGATAATCAGTAGATGAGAATTGATGGAGGGGCATGACGGATACCTGAAAACTATAGGGCACGATTATTGTCAGCTGTCCATCCATTTGAAGCTTTACTTCGAGACAAACTTACCACTCAAGGCTCTATCATAAGAGCCAGCCATCTTGGATTAATTAGCGAGGAGATACAAAGTCAAGGAGATGATGTAGTGGAGCTTGTGGAGATGGAAATGTAATGTTTGATTGAAGCTTCCACAGATGCTAGAGTTCTAGTGGTGCTCGTTGGTTGGGTGGGTCTAGGTTTCTACGAAGCCCGAAGTGAGAGAAACACAATAGCCATTGTTTCCCCACACCTCTTGGCGCTTGAGGCTTAACAATGTTAACAAAACTTGATGAATAAGAAACTCCTAACCCTGACGATCGTTTGATGATTACGTGATGTGGTTTTTAAACTGCTTGAAATTTCCCCCACTTGTGAAGCCTGCCCCACGCTTGTATGGAACTGAGACTGTAGGAATTGACGTGGTGTGAAAAGTGGGGCTTAAATACAGCCAAATTCAATCTTTTTACAGTTAGAGTAATTAAACACGCGATAAGTTAAAAAGGAGCACAAAGTCTGTAGACAAAGCTTTAGAATTCTTGACTGGTAAAAGAGCTAAAACCGAGTGAGCGGGCTCTGTATTTTGCTAGCTGAGAAAAGTGGCGTTAGTAAAGACTGAAAGTCTTGGACAATCCGAAACCCAAAACCACCGACTTACCACCCTACCCTGTCCTTCCCGCCTCCCGAGCGTCTTTAAAAAAAACTCTGCCTCTCTGCAGATCCTTTCGTTATATCATAACCACTCTTCCTCCTTCCCTGACTCCAGGAGAAACACCTAAAATTCAACAATGACCCCCGCACGATTAATCATTCGCGCAATTCGTCGTCCTGGCTCGATAATACACCCCTTCCAGCGGCCAGTACTGCTTCGTTTGGGAGGGCAGAGGTTCAACACTACAGAATCCCATGAGCGACCTGCGACTACCGCTACCGCTACTACAAGTCAAAAGAAACAAGTCCGATTAACCGCGGAATCGTAAATTCTTTTCATCCTCCCCCTCTCGGCTCTGGCTGACACAATTTCAGATACCCAAACATCAAACGGGACAGCCGGTTCGCGAAACTCACCTCCGAAGATGTCGCTCACTTCAGTTCAATCTGTCCGGTTCTTTCTGCTGAATCGGATGACATTGAAGCCTTCAATACAGACTGGATGCGCAAGTACCGCGGTCAAACAAGATTAGTCTTGAAACCAAAGTCTACTGCCGACGTCTCTGAAATCCTCAAGTACTCCAATTCCCGCTCTCTCGCTGTGGTCCCTCAAGGCGGTAACACAGGATTAGTCGGAGGATCGGTTCCGATTTACGACGAGATCGTCATCTCCATGAATTCAATGAATAACATTCGCTCTTTCGATCCGGTTTCGGGGATTTTGGTTTGTGATGCTGGTGTTGTGTTGGAAACGGCGGATAATTACCTTGCTGATCAGGGACATATCTTCCCGTTAGACCTTGGCGCTAAGGGGTCGTGTCATGTGGGGGGAAATGTTGCCACTAATGCTGGTGGTTTGAGATTGTTGAGGTACGGAAGTCTGCATGGAACTGTTCTTGGTGTTGAAGCGGTCTTGCCGGATGGAACAATTCTGGACGATCTATCCACGCTCCGAAAGAACAACACCGGGTACGACCTTAAGCAGCTATTCATTGGTTCCGAAGGTACCATTGGGGTTATTACAGCTGTGTCAATAATTTGCCCTCAGAGACCTAGTGCGCAGAATGTGGCCTTGTTCGGTGTGAATACCTTTGAAAAGGTGCAGGAAACATTCATCCGTGCCAAGAGAGAGTTGGGAGAAATTCTTTCAGCTTTCGAGCTAATGGATGACACAAGTCAACGGTGTGTTGCACAAGTCACTGGAAAAAAGAGACCGCTAGACGGTGAAGAAACAAAATTCTACGTTCTCATCGAAACTAGCGGAAGCAACAAAGAACACGACGACGAAAAACTCGAGAAATTCCTTATGGCCTTAATGGAAGACGAAACCATTGCTGATGGTGTCCTAGCACAAGACGAGACACAAGCCCGTAACTTGTGGTCGTGGAGAGAAGGTATCCCGGAGGTTTGTGGTCATTGGGGTGGAGTATACAAGTACGATGTTTCGATCCCACTGAAAGAACTATACTCGCTTGTGGAGGATGTCAAGGCGAGGTTCATCGAGTACGGGTTGCTAGGAGAGGGTGAAGCCGTAGTCGACGTTGTCGGATATGGCCACATGGGAGACAGCAATCTCCATTTGAACGTACCTGTGAGATCATACGATAAGCGCGTCGAGGAAGTACTCGAGCCATTTGTTTATGAGTGGATACAGAAGAGGAGAGGCAGTATCAGTGCTGAGCATGGGCTCGGTGTTGCGAAGAGGGAGTATGTACAGTATTCCAGAGGCGAGACTGAGTTGAGTGTCATGAGGAGCTTGAAGAACCATTTCGATCCGGTATGATCAGTCCCATGCCCATAAAAATGACACATTACTAACGTCTCAACAGAAAGGAATCATGAACCCATACAAATACATCAAAACATAAAACTAGAATTTGAGCTTAGTTTCTTTCATTTTCTCTTTTTCTAATGAGGCATGTACATCTTAGTTGAGCTAGTATACCAAAGATTTTTTTTCCAAAAGCTTTATTCGAGTGACATCCCGTGACCACTTTTATAGAGAGAAACATTCAAAAGCACAAATGCACTTCTCATGTGACAAGAAACACTTTGGAAAAGAGAGCATCCACTGCATAAGGTGGGGTACAGTATCATAAGGTGTTACTCGGGCACAGGTACTCGAGTACCTCAAAAAATCACGGGATGATACCAGCTCTAATAATAGAAGGTTGCTAAGCCAAGCGAGATGTATCATAGGATTTAAGGATGATGAGGATCGACGCGTTCCTCTCCATCTCCGCCGAGCGGGTAATCTTGTCAAGGACTGTGGAAGCGTGGCTTGCCTATGATGAGGTGAGTTTCGTTTACTGTAGTTGTACAGTACATACCGGTACGGTAACCTTGTGCCGTGGTCCTTGGAATTACGGTAACCTGGGGGTAAGCTGCGGTACAAGTACCGTGGGTGTTCCAAGGATTACCGGTACTCTAGTACAGTACAAGAGGATCCACAACGAGAGTAAATCATCTAGAAGAGGGAACTCTCCACCTTATTTCTATTTCAAACTTAAGTTACAAGTACCAGGCAAGATGTTTTCGTACAAGACAGGGATAGCTAACCAGCAAAAACTATCCCTGTCTTGTACGAAAACATCTTGCCTGGTACTTGTACCTTGGTTTTTATTTTTGCCCTATGACATGACAGATGATCGATGGGTGGACGAGGCAAGAGGGTTTGGTGGATTTGTATGATGAATGATGATGATGATTGATGATACAGTAGTGATATGCCGGTGTTTATTCTACGGCGGACGAGTGAATAAAAGAGAACGGACGGCTGAGCTGGTTTTTGGCCGAGTGCGCTATTCGTACCGGCGTTTTGTTATGTCATACTCGATTATTTTACTGGCTGTGGTGGATATGGGCTGCAAAGCTGCGGTATCAGACTCGTACCTGCCTCTCATCTTTGCCTCATCTACGAGGGTCCACTGAACGCTGTGTTTTTTATTGATTTTTCTACTTCTTTCTCCCTAATTTCAGATGCTTGCCCCCAAAGTTGGAAACTCCAGAGCCTCCAGCCTCCTCATAGTAAAAAAAAGCAAAATCACATTAGAAAAAAAAAAAAAAAAAAAAAAAGAAACCCCTTGGTCATTACATTGCACATCATTCCCGCTATAGTCACTCTGCCAACACGAGTCCCTTGCTCCTTCTCCTCAACAACCCATCTGCACAACAACGACGGCTTCTTCCTCTTCTCGAACTCTCATCTCAAATTACTCGAGTACTCCTATTCCATACGCCTACGGAGAAACTCATCAATATTCCATTTTACGCTGTTCAACTGTTCAATTTTGGATTGTCGGTCCTCGCTTGCTCCTGCTTAGCCAGCTGCTCTCCTCGGTTGAGCTCTTGGGATCCTTGAGTCTCTGCTCTCCAGCTCGATCTTATACCTTCGCGATGGCTGAAAACATGGCAGATGATACTCCTCCCGTGAGCTCCCTCTCAAGCTCTTTTTATTAATAATGTTTGTTCTATTATTTATCGGCCAACTGATCTTGCTACGTAGGCTTCTGTTTCTTCCTTGCGTTCGAGGTTCGAGCAGATGACGGGTTCAAGACCCAAACCACCTGTACCTACGCCGTCCGCTTCCGAAACAATGCAAAAACCTCTTCAACCTGCCCACACTGGATCTGATCCCTTTCTAGAACGTAATTCCAACGGAGGCGGCAATTATCATGTACGCGCATCGCTAGATATCCCTCGGGAGCCTTTTGTTGGTACTGCGGCGACAGTGGGTAGAGGTGGAATATCGAAGCCGACAAATAACAATAGTTACTTGAGTGCACATACACTTCCTCGAGGATTCACCCAGTCTTCACGGCAGAGACCACTTTCAGTTCATAGCACTTTTCAGTCTATGCCTACGCATTCACCTCCGGGTTTTCGGTTCGACGCCCCGAAGACCTCTCCTAGCCCGCTAAATTTAGATGCTCGAGGACCCTCACCCGAGCGGCCATCCGACTCCACGAAAACTACGCCGGCGGCGTCACCTCACTCTAGGTCATTTAGGCTTTCTAGTCGCGCTAACGCTCGGTCGAGTTCTCCGTCACCAAATACTGAGTACCGTGCACCGCCCCCACCTCCGGTATCTGCACGCCCGGTACGACCTACACAAGCACCTCCTCCACCACCGGTCGTCCTGTCGTCTGGAAGTACTAATGGAGACCGGAGAGCGAGTATGCCAAACAATGGAGCTTTCCGCCGGCCTCCGCCTAGCCCGGCGCTACAGACACCTTACGATTACAATGAACCGGAAAAGCGGATTCAGCCCGAACATACCGCTCCCCCGGTCCCGACAAGATCGACGAAGCCGAAGATACCAAGTAAACCGTCAATACCGCCAAAAATAGATCGCACAGGCTCAAACTCAGGTTTAGCCCCTGCGGCCTCTTCGGAAGAGCACGTTTCGCCGTTTAGTACACCGCCTTCAAGTGCCACTAATTCCCCTAGCAGGTCGGATAATGAATCGGGAAAGCCACCAAGAATTATTTCTAGGCAGACAACAGGAATGCTCAACTACGCTCCTCCGCCATTACATTATACCAGCGTGGAAAGGGCGAGGGAAAGGAATGGGGCTGGTGTGGATGCTGGGATTCTCCCAGCAAAAGCGCCCATACTACCCCCGCCAAGGATTTCTAGGGAAGAAATTAGGCCAAGGATGAAGTTTGAGGATTCGATTCGAGGCCAGCGAACCTCACTAGATGACGCGGGCTTGAGGCCTGACCTGCCTCCAAGGCCGCCGGGTGGAATCATTGGTGGAATTAGAGCAAGAGTCCCAAGCTTAAGGGGGCGAAGTTATTCTCCCCCCCGGGTATCAGCAGAGCTCGGACCTCCACCCGAGCCACCTACTCCTTCTACCTTTCTTCCACCACCTAGGCGAGGTTTCTCTTCCATCAAAACCAAAAATTCAAGTAGCCAGGAGACGGCTACCTCCTCCTCCTCCTCCAGTCGTATATTCTCCAACACTTCAACCGCAACCAGCTCTACATCATACAGTAACGGTGCCGAGGATTCTTACGGTGGCTATGGTCCAGATGATTCTGATGAGGCATTGTCGGATGAGAACCAGTCAGCATTGAGCGAATATCCAGATTCATCTCAGGCCAACCGTCGTCACCCAATTTTCAAGAGCGGAATTCGAGATATAAATTGTAGAACTGATGTCAAGTGCTTTGCCGTTTGTGGAAAGTACGTGTGCACAACAACTAATGCTACCAACGTCTGGAATATCGACACAGGGCAGTGCATCATGTCGATTAATCACGGAGAGAGCACAAAGGTAACGGCAATTGCGTTCAAGCCCTCGGCAAACGTTGAAGACGAGGGAAAGCAGCTCTGGATTGGCACTTCGCATGGGGAACTGATGGAGGTCGATATTCCTTCCCAAAAGATCACAAATACCAGGGCTAGTGCACATATGAAGAAGGAGATTGTTCAGATTCACCGATGTGGCTATGAGCTATGGACCTTAGATGATGGTGGAAAGCTCCAAGTTTGGGCGCCGGATGTCAATGGGGTGCCAAACCTTAAAAACTCCCCAACTACATTTAGGATTCCGAATAAACACACATATTCACTCGTCGTTGATGGAATGTTATGGATAGGCGCTGGAAAGAATGTCCATGTCTACCAGCCCAGTTCAGACTCCCGTGTGCAATTCAATGTCCTATCGAGACCCTTAACGCCCAACAAGCCAACTGCAGAGATTACCTGCGGTGCCATGGTCAACAGTGAACCCGACAAGGTTTACTTTGGACACTCTGATGGAAAGGTATCAGTATACTCTCGATCCAAATTTACTTGTTTGGATGTGGTCAATGTGTCGCTATACAAAATCAATTCCATGAGCGGCGTAGGAGACTATCTATGGGCCGGTTTCAGAACTGGTATGATATATGTTTACGATGTTCGAACCAAGCCATGGACAGTACTCAAAGATTGGCAGTCCTCGCACGGTCCAGTGGTCCAGGTGGTTGCCGATCGAACGAGTATATGGAAAGTGGGACGGTTGCAAGTTTTATCTTTGGGAGTTGATAATGTCGTTCGGATCTGGGACGGGATGCTTGAGGATGATTGGCTTGAGAAAGAGATGCAACGGCACGACGTTGAGTTTTGTAGTTTCCGCGAGGTTAAAGCTCTCATTTGCACATGGAACGCTGGAGCAAACAAGCCGCAAGACTTGTTAACTCGAGAGGACGATAAGGTGTTTTTGGGGAATGTCTTGGGGAGTGTCGACAGTCCAGATATCATTGTGTTTGGGTTCCAGGAATTGGTTGATTTGGAGAATAAGAAGATTACTGCGAGTAAGCTGCCGGTGGCTGTCACTTCTATTTGGTTTCGATGCTAACATTTGACACAGAGTCTCTATTAAAAGGTGGTAAGAGTAAGAAAAAGAAGGCGGCAGACCAACAGGAGCACATGTCCCATCAGTATCGACTATGGCAACAACAACTCACCAAGTCGATCGAGACCCATATGCCTCGGGATCAACCATATGCTCTTTTGCACGTGGCGAATTTAGTTGGTCTTTTTACTTGTATCTTTGTGAAAACCACCGAACGACATAGCATTCGCAATGTGTGTGCATCGACTGTCAAGCGCGGTCTTGGTGGTCTACACGGCAACAAGGGTGCACTTGTGGTCCGATTCTTGTTGGACGATAGCTCTCTCTGCTTCATCAACTGCCATCTTGCAGCCGGCCAATCCCATACCATCTCCCGCAATAACGATATTGCAGCAATCATGGAATCTACCGCTCTCCCAGGAGAACCCTCCGCCAAAGCTCGCACGGATATGTTCGTTGGCGGTGGCGACGGCAGCATGATCCTCGACCACGAAATCTGCGTCCTAAACGGCGATCTCAACTACCGCATCGATATGCACCGCGACTCAGTAATCTCCCGAGAAAGGCAAGGCGATCTACCGGCGCTCCTGGAGCGTGACCAACTCCTCATGGAGCGACGTCGAAACCCGGGCTTCCGTCTCCGCGCATTCCAAGAATCCCCGATTACCTTCTCGCCCACCTATAAATACGACGTGGGCACCGACACCTACGATTCCTCGGATAAGAAACGATCACCAGCTTGGTGCGATCGGATCTTATACCGTGGCATGGGAAGAATTAAGCAGACTGCGTACCGGCGTTGGGAAGTCCGTGCTAGTGATCATAGACCTGTAAGCGCTAGTTTCCTCGTCCGCTTGAAGACGGTGGACCAGGAACTCCGCGGACGCGTGTGGGAGCAGTGCAAGCGTCGATACGCGGACGTCAGGGAGCAGGAAGTCTGGGAGGCGAAGATGGATTTTCTGGTCAATGTTTGTGGATACGAACTTGAAGAGGCTCGTCGATCATTGGGCAAGAAGGAGGAGGTAGTGGAGGCTGTGAGGAGTCTTCAGAAGGGCGGGAGGTAGTCGTTAGAATAATTGGAGTTTTTTTTCTTTTCTTTTTTCTTTTTCTTTCTTCACCATCCATTCGTTCGTTCCTTCATTCATACACTCATTCTTCTAACTTCTTTTCATATATTTTTTTCTCCCTTCATTCTTGGGGATGTAGATGGGTATATAAGTTTTTGCCGTTCTTTGTCGTATTGTGTCGAGTTTGCGTAACCATTTTTGTGAAATCAAACGGGGATGATCTAGCGGAGATGGGGACGGGGGTGACAAAAAAAATCTAGAAAACGCAAGGAGGGGCCAAGGAAGGCAAGGGAAGGGAAAGCTGGGGAGTTGGGTTTACTTTTACTTTTTTTCTTGTATGTACTGTAACTAGACTTAGCGGGTGTATGGATTACGCTGATCTTGATAGCTTTTTTAATGCAGGGATAGATGGATGAGGTTGTGGGTTATCCTAGTGTAATGATATTGCTCTGATACTGTTTTGATCAACTTTTTTTTTTTTTTTTGAGGCGAGGGAGCGGTTTTCTGGTGGATGTATGCATGTATTTGGGCATGCTGGTGATTATAAAAGCCATTTCTTTGTTTATGCTACAGTATTCAGGATGAGCGCTTTAGTGTGTTTAGTGATTTCTGGGTCGATCAGGGGTGAACACAGGTATCATGCGGTACTGTATTTACTCGAATGCGAGAGAATTGCGCTAGAATGTAGGAATCCCGCTTTTCAGTTAATTTAGGCGCATCAAAACACTCCAAACTCAGCGTTCAAAACCAACGGAATATACACAGCACTTTACAAGGGGAGGGAACTGCGAGGCCCTAGCGCAGGTCCCTTGAATTCAAGTAAAGACGGTCCGGTACCCCCTGTGGTAAGGGATCTATGATACTTTGCTTGAAACTATTTCCGTTTCGCAGTGGGCTTGGGCTTTTCTACTGTAGTGTTTTTTTTATAAAAAAAAAAAAAAAGTCTTGCGAGATTTTGTCAAATTTGTCACCGCCAACTTTACAAAGCAGGGAGGGGCAAAAACCGCCACACTTCCCAATCCCAAGTGACGCCCCATGCTCCCGCCACCCGCGCCGCGTGTCAATGCTTATTTCAACTACACCACGCAACCAACTGTGACCTGGAAGGTAGAATAAAAGACTTGGCTGTTCTAATTGTAGGATATGGTGGTGTACCGGCACCGTATAAACTCAAGAAAGTCCGACTTGCGCTAGTATAATCGATATTTTTGCTGTAAAACCTCTTCTTTCTCTTGTGCTACTAGGAAATCTTCTGGTGCTGGTGAGTGGGAAATTAGGTTGAGGAAAAGAAAAAAAAAGGAAAAAAATTTAGAACCTGTGAATTTTTTTCCACTGATGACCGGAGTGCAAATGGGAATTGTTTGGCAAGTCTGCAGAATTGCAAAAAATGAGTTAGGAAGATTTGACATAGTCAAAGGGTGTGGGTACACATCCAGGAGGATCCTAAATTGAAACTGGAGCAAGGTACCATTTACTCACCATGCTGGGTTAGGGCTGGGTTAGGGTTTGGCATTACCACCTACTCCCTTGTTCATTACCTAGCTAGTTTCATCGTGTTCCTGAAAACTGTACTACTGTCTCCTTGCAACCTAAAACCCACAAAAAAAAACTGATTACCAGCAGCATTCACACAAGCACTCATCAGAAGTAGTAAGCTTCTGGATTATTGCAGTTTCCTGTCTGGAACCAAACAATCAAATAACACAAAATCACCCATCTCTTAGGAGGCTATTGGATACTCAGCTAATGCCTCTAATCCTGTGGTTGCATTCTCTATACCATCATTAACAATCCCTACCAATATTCCTCAACCTACAATTAAACAACCAATCTAAATATCCTAAAAATTCTTTTGATCTACTATCTCCCATCAGTCTTGGATTCCTCCAATCAGAAACAAAATACTCTGAGAAGGAATAATGTTTTCAAAACTATGTATAGCTTGGGGAGGGTAAGCTTGCTGGATCTCATTAACTAATATTCTTTATTTTGTTAACCTACTCTACTAAGTCTATTACAGTTCAGACAGTGATTTTCATTAAGATCTCTGATGCCAGATTTAGTGAGTTTTTATAGTAATCTTTCTTTATTACCTATCAAGGAAGACTATTCTTCTACTTAGATTCTAACAATATACCTCACCCTATATTAATAATTTCCTCCAAGTCTATTCAAGTCTTGACTATTAGACTATCTGATGTTTCTATAGCTCAATAGAAACAAAGCTCAAAAGATCTAGTTAGCCCATATAATTAGTTCAGCATCACAAGCAGTAAATAAAATTTATTTGAGAAACAAGTCTCCTTAATCCCTACCAAGAACAAGTTTGAATACTAATTTGCAACTAAATTAGTCAGGACCATCATGAGTATTCTTGAATTAGGTTCTGTTGAGGAATATTTCTTTTATTTCTATAGGATTATTGATAGTGAGTTTGAGGTAATCAGGGGAGAATTACATGCAGTTCAGCTAAGATCTATTATATAAGTTACTTCATATTCAAGAATTCTTTAGATGTAGCCATCTTAATCATAATACTGGAACTGAAACATGAGATGGTCAGCACTGAGCTCTATATGAAAATTATAATAAAGATTATATCTACTCCTAGCTACAGTCACAGATCAATTATAGGAGTGGCTGCAATAATATGGTTCCAGGTTCCAGGTGTCTATAGCAAGAAAGGGAACAAGAGCCTACACCTGAACACTCAGATAGAAAAAGGAGCATGACCTTCACTGATGATTAAAGTTGAATATTCAGAAGAACTAAACTTATTTTCCTTGGATGCAAAGTGGTAACTCAAGTACTGTAAAAATTGAATATGATTTATAATTATCACTAAAGTAACTTAGAATCCATCTTCATACATATTGAATATTGGAGGATAGTTGTGACAGTCAGTTGTCAAACTAGCTAAATACCTACCTGAGTTCCTAGATGTATCTAGGATTTCAATATCAATGGAGTAGAGGTAGTGGTATTACTACTTGTATCTACAGAGCTCTATATTCCCTATACTTATATCTTTAATCAACCTTCTCACACAGTGTAACCTATCATATTCAGCTTTGCTGAACTCTCTTACATTGTACTGAGACTATTCCAGTTGCTGCAATAACAGGTAATTCTGAATCTCATTTAAATTTCCAATAGTAACCTGACCTAGATATTGCTGGCAATTAGGTTATATTACTTGGTTACAAATTTAGTATTGGAAATGATATCATGACAATAATTGTCCCTCACCAGTTAGTGTATCTTACCAAACTTGCTGCTACTATAACTACCACTTATGGTAAATTTTTTCAATTAGTAGTTTTTTTTTATAACTTTCTTTTACCTTGATCTTTTCTTGCAAAATTAATATTTTTACTAGTTTTCCTTCAAATAGGTTGTGCTCCTTTTTACTTGCTGTTGAGCATTAATGATAAGACTTAATTATTGATAACTGGTAGCTGTTATCGTGTATATTTCATGGACGTAATTTATACCCAAGTAGAAGCCAGATCCAAAGGTATTACAAACCTAGCATGGAAAAGGGTTTTCACATGACTCATAGTTATGAGGTCATAGGTTTGTAATAGTTTTGCACACATGACCAATTAGGTCATGTGAGTTTCACACATGACTTGCACTTGGGAGTCAGAGTTGTTATAATTGATTTGATTACACAATAACTTATTTGAGTTATAAGTTGTTTTGCACACATGACTTATTTAGAAGTCATGTGAGTTTTCACACATGACCTATTTAAGGTCATGTGGTTATTATGTTATGCAAGTGTATGAGTCACAGTTATGACTCATAATAGTTATTGATTTGTAAGCGGGTTGTAGGAAGGACTATATAAGGAAGAGGATACAATGTGGTAGTTAGTTCTTCATGCAACTACCTAAGTTATTTCCTAAGATATAACTTTATGACTTTATGAATATAAAACACCTTTACGTTCTTTACTAAGAAAGAAAAACTACAATATCTTCCTTATAGGATAAGGGAGAAGTGAATGAATAGACTTAGTCTTAGGAAGGCTGAGTAGATATAAGACCTGTTATAAGAACTTAGTCTTAGGAAGATTAAATAGAGATCAATAAATACAACCCTGAGTATTTATTCCCCATTGAGATATCTAATATAATAATTATATAATGTCGTTACCTGTTGTACAGTTATATAACAATAGTGATTTCATAGGTGATACTAACAAAAGGTCTGTGTTAAGGGGTAGTCCCACCATAGGTAGGGTCGGTAGGTCTAGGCCGTAATGTTTCTTGAAATAAGATAAGGTAAAGATAAAACAAAGATCGTTAAGGTAGGCTCGTATTTCCAAAGGCTTGGAAAGAATAGGTATAATAATGTTTTTTCAAGAGTAAGTTAATAAATATATTAATAAGATCTCTTCTCCATTGCTTGATGTTTCTGATAGCTGGGAGTACCTCGATATTTATATTCCGTGTCTGGGTTATCGCGGGCTACAATCAACTCCCATACTATCTAAGTACCTCCGTCGAAAACCTCTTAATTTTCCTAAGTGCGAACACTCTTGACCCTGAGAATATTTGCCTTGCTTAGCTTTGATCTCTTCAGACTCCTATTGTTTCTGGGGGGTGTGAACGCCCCTCCAGTAGGTAGTCTTCGATCTCTCCACTATATGAACTTAATTTGAGTATGCCGCCCTAATGGCAACCATTCCAATTGTTCTGCCTCAAAACATAAAGTGATCAGCTTTAATGAATGAGCGTGGCCATTGTGTTGCATATTGATGCATCACAAGGCCCATTGGATATATAGGATTTTTTGCTCTGGATCGAGCCAATAGCTTATCCAGTGAAAACCTCTCATACCAATTCTCGAGTAGGCCCTCTTGGGGCACTACTTCTTTCAAAGCAAGAGGCTCGGCCTAATAACTACCCGTCGGTGTTATTAGATCACAATGCTCAAGTCGTTATCTAGTTGGTAGAAAATATCTCATATGAGAATGTTTTTATTGACTAGAAATAACTATGTCATGTCGGGGATTTGAACACGTGACCTATCCCTAGAATCACGTGATCCACCACCTAGACTATTCCATATGCCTAACAGTCTGATATTTACAAGTGGAGATGTTTAGTGATTGTTTATTGTTTCCCATATATCATTACTACAAGAAATAGCTATTTATATTTGTTTTGGCCCTACTTAGCTGGGTCATGTTTATTTGTCTTAATTAGTAGATAAATACTGAGAAGAGAAGTAAAAGTCATTATATCATTTAATACATATGAGATTGCTGCTATGAAGTAGTCTATAACTATAATTATTGGATTATCATTAATATTAGTTTTTGTTCTTCCTTAATATTGCTAGGTATTTTCCAGGAGGAGGTAGAACAATTGCTATTACTATAGGAATGCAATACTGAGCTTAGAAAATAGGAAAAGTGTATTTGTAAGTAGTAGCAATAAGCAGAAAGGTTATCTAAGTCAGGGTGCTTTATGCAAGTCACTACTTGTAAGATCTTATTACCTTCTTTATCTCAAACTATCATTCTTTTCAAATCTGTCTAAAGTTCAGTATATGACAAGGAATATCTCCAACAGCTATGAATGTGTGAGAGAAATGGCTCAATCAATCCAAATTGAGTTTATGCAGTTTATACTTTTAGTATATTATATAAGAGATAGAATTTTTGTTGATATCAAACTCCAAAATGATCCTCTTACTCTACTCCTGCATTATCTATCTTTCATCTTTAGCTTGACAACCAAATAATATTAGTTAATATGTGAGTTATTTCTAAGGGTATTAGGAATACATCAAGTGCTGTAGTCTCTATATCCTACCATCTATACTACTCTCAATACTTTGTATTAATTGAAATACTTTTGATTTCTTTTCATGCACCTCAAGCCTAAACTAGTAACTGTGCCAAGGTTCCTGCCGATTATGTAACTGCAAGCAGTTGCAAAATCTTGCAGTACATCTACGATGTGCCTGACAGCTCAATGTCAGATTCGGCTCAACATCAGATTTTTTATCTACCCCAACAAGAATCCCCAATTATCTTCCACAATTTCCATAGTAATGCCAGAAAAGTATGCTGAGATTGAAGCTAGAGTTCAGCTCACTTGTAGGAAATCATTTGATAGCAAAAAGCCAAGCAATAAGCCCAAAACCTCAAGGACAAGTGCTGGCTTAATGTCAGGTTTTAGAAAATTGAATAACTAAAAGTACATTTTCTCTACAATCCCTTTTTAAAAGCACAAAAAATCATCTCTGGCTCTTAGTAAATCACCTAAGCTCTTGAAATTTAGGTTTCTATTTTTTTTTTCCTTATGTGGAGTGCATCACTTTTGATTTTCTCAAGCTGCTTCTCTGCTTTTTCAACCTTCTTTTGAACATTATCCTCTTTCTTTTGATGTACAACAGCTTGGGGCCTGGTGGACATAAATGACACTATCCTTCAAGACAAACCTCAGAGAACATTCCAATCTCATTTAAGGGCTTTACATAGAAACAAACAGCTAGTACCTCAACTTTTGTGAGTTTTCAGACGTGCTGCAAGATTTTGCAACTGCTCGCAGTTACATAATTGGCAGGAACCTTGGCATGGTTAAAAGATATCTGCAGTTATTGCATCATCCTTGCCGATATTTGAAGGCATTTTCAAAGATTTACTAATATCTATAGGTATCTTCAGATATCTGTAGCCATCTTTAGGTATCTATAAGCATCTTCAGATATCTACTAATATTTTCGTATATTTGCGGGTGGCTTCCGGTATCTGCTACCCATATGCGAAATAGTTACTAACCACATGGTATATGCTGAAAGTCTGCTGGCGCCGCCAGGTATCCATGAAGCCCACAGGCTTTGGCGAAGCCCAGCCTACAAAGCCCAGGCCAGTCTCACATTGACCTGGCCATGCCAGACTACGTATTTGCAACCTATCTACAGGCCAGCCTGGCTGCTTGTGAAGACTACTTTGAAGTCATAACCTAGTGACTCCATACGGTACTGTACTAGTTCGCTACAGTAGTTGACCCCGGTTTTGTACTGCACCTAAGTCATTACCGAGGATTTCACAAAAAAAAAAAAAAAGAAAAGAAAAGAAAACTGGCATTCAATATAGAAAGATGGCTAATTATGCAAGACATACTGAACCTGACTGTAAGCGAGGGCCAATCTGGATAACTGGTATGTATTCGACAGCTAGTTATTCAATAACAACTCTAGTTCTGGGACAGGCCGGTCAGGTATCATACCTGGATTGTTGAAATTTAGGATTTGGAGGTGACACGGTTCCAGTTCCAGCAGGGAAAATGGGCACCAGGAGCCATGCAAAGCATGATAAGTTGAGAGGTTAGAAGGGTTCCTACTTATGCGACTCAGCCCTCACGAAATGTCCCCAAGTTGGGGTTAGTGGGGAGAAGTCAATTATTTTTCAACCGCAAATGTTGTGTTCAACCAATAACTGACTCATCACTTTCCTATTCAGGTCTAGGGGGTGAGTTTGGTGTAGAACCAACAACCTCAAGAAAGAGTATTCTTTTTTTTCCACACTCATTTACGAAATTAACCATCCACCACCACCACCACCTCTACATCTACCTCTACCATTCACAAACAATGTGGTACGCTCTTCCCCCCCCCCCAATCCCCTCGCCACTGCGATAAGCTAAAACTTCCCCCCAGCAAACACATCCTAAATGCACAAGTCTCCCTCCGCTCCCCCTGCTGCAAGAAATGGTACGACTGCATCGCCTGCCACGCGGAGGCGGAGACGCACGCCCTGCTGCAGCGCCATGAGGTCGTGTTCGCGTGCAAGAAGTGCAAGAAGTGCTTCCGCAAGGACACGCAGGAGTGGGACGAGAGCGACGAGTACTGCCCGCACTGCGACAACCACTTTGTCATTGAAGCGAAGGTGCCACGCGCCGTCGTTGAGTTTGAGGGCGAGGATGTGCGGAGGGATGCTAGGATGGTGCGGGACGAGAGGGTTGGGGAGAGTGGGAGTGGGGAGGTGTGGGATGTTGCGGAGGGGGCGGATCGGTTGGGGTGATGTGGGATGGGGGAGGGGGGGGGGGGAAGTGGTAATATCAGTGCGGGGATGTTTTTGCGGAGTTGTATGGAGTTTTTTTTTTTTGCAGGATTGTGGCTGGTTGGATTGAATTGGGGTCTGTGCTTTGTACAGTAAATTCTGTGTGGTGAAACATTCTGAAATAGAGCACGGTATCATAGTGGTGGGCCGGAGGGTTATTAAACTAATGGACGGATGATCCCGTACTCAGTCCTCTATAATACCCGAGCTTAAAACTTTATACTCCTTCTCACAGTAGCGAAGTTATGTATCTCCCCCTTCCATTCCTTCCACTCCTTCCACGTTCCCCATCCCTTCTTCCTCCCACCCACTCCTCATCGTCACTCCACAAGTACATATCTGCACTCTACCCCATAAACAACCGACCGAACTGACTCTCGCACAAAAAAACTCCCCCTCCACCTTCCTGCCATATTCTACTAAACTCCCCCTTCTCTTCCACTTTGACCCCCTCCCCCCCGGTCCACCATATCGTCCAAACAAAATAAATCCATCCAAATGACAGCCTTCTCAACCCTCGAATACCTAACCTTCTGCCTCTCCCGCCTGCTGCTGGAACCGCCGACGATTCCAACACCCTACTTCCAAGGTCTCAAAGGCGCGCTCGGGTGCGTGTGGAACTTGCCGGGCATGATGGCGTTTGGCAGCGAGATGTTGGCGAGGTATGATGCTTGGGTGGTAGTTGGGGAGTTGAGGGGGATTTGTCGGGTTTGATTGGGGTTTTGGGTGGGACGGGGATTGGGTTGGGCGGTGGATGGTGTACTACATTATAAGTAATTTTTAATTTTTAATTTGTTAACTTCTAAGAGTGATATTGATTGTGCCGTATTTTTGATAAGGGATGGGTTATTGTTATGGGTGGTGGATCGATTCAAACGGCTATTATAATAATATTTGGGAAGTAGTTGTGCTTCGTTGCCCTTTCCTAGCTCACTACGCATGTCATGTCACACCGGGGCACTTATTTAGTAAGTACAGTAATCCTTCATAGGCCGGCCTCTCCAAGTGCGATTGGGTAGAAGAGCCACTATCATAGCCTGCACTATAACATCATCCTACATACAGTTACTACAGCAGGCATATGGTTTATATCCACTGGCAAGAGCAGCGCCACCAAGATGCCTCGCAGTTTCTGGAGATCTACTTTTAGCACGCCTACATCTCCATCGTCCACATTAACTAGCCCCCAAAGAACTTCTCCCTAAGAGGGTACTTTTCAACAGTGCATTCATCAAACATCAAACAAGGAGCAGCAAAAAAAAAAATTCGAATCCTCACGCTTGGCAGCATCTCTTGAAATTCAGCCCGGGGGGGAATCCCGCTTCTGTCCTAATTGCTCAATTGTCGGCTTGGAGAGTGTTTGCTGTTTTGTAGATTTCTGGGGGGGAGGGGGTTGACCTCGATTGGCTATGATGTTCGGAGGATAGGTGTCCGGTGATGGGTAGTTAAGGTTCGTTTTCATGGTTAAACATGTTTGGAATGATTGGTCACAGGGTCTACTGTGTTTATTTCTATCATACTAAACCGATAGCAGTGGGTATAAGACCGCCCCCTGCTTAAGAAAAGTATCTGTAATCTCCTCCTCCAAGAACTACTATCGATACTTCAAAAGCAACGGGAAAAGGGTTGAGCGTATTTATCCATTGGCACAGGATAAAATAACACTCCTAAGCGAACAAACCGTCCAAAGTGATCAAAGGTAGATAGATAGCAGTGGGGGTTAACTAAATCAGCACCTTGAAATAAAGATAGACCAACCGACCAGGTCGGTTTTTGAACCTGTTGTACCTGGTCGTATCAGTAAAAAGTGGAAAAGCACATTTGTTTCCATGGAGAGTTGTATGGGATCGGAGGAAATTTTTTTTTTTCCCAATCATTAGTAAGACCTGAGAGTTACTGTCGGATGGTACTATAAGGTAATTCCTGAGCCTGGAATTCGGGCGAAAATTCTGGTAGTTTGAGAGATAAGATGTTCGGAATTCCTACACCATCATACATCGGCAAAATATCATGAATGTTGGGTTGATCTTTTTTTTTGCCGTGGAGCAAAATCCGGAAATTTAAGGATAAGGTTGGGTGATATAACGGCGTGCCTGGTAGGCCTGCTGAGGGTGGTGGATCTAGTTTGCACTTGACCGGTCGCACACATATGATAGTACGATGTGAGAATTGTCAACGTATCCGGATCCCTCACCGGCGGTTCAGGTTATGATGGCTGGAGAAGAGGATTCATAGTTCGTCACTCGGCAAGAGTGATCGCGCCGAATTTCGCTTCCGTGTTCTCGCAAATACGGTCGACTGGGAGGGGAAATTGTAGTAAATGTTGAAAATATTCGATGCGGAGGTAATGATCGAAGATGAGGGTTTTACGCAGTGGAGACAAAGACCATGATTAATCGTAATTAATTAGAAGAGAGAAAGTTGAGATAAGATATCTTAAGAAAAAACCACAGAGAAGACAGGAAGAAGAGAAAAGATAGAGGGGTAAGAAAGTTCTTATAGTGTACGCGTCCTCTGACTAGTGCGTACGCGTCCTCTGGCTAGTGCGTACACGTGACAGTGCGGCCTTAGAGTGCGGGCACATCCCGCACCAAGTGCGGCCATTAACTAGTGATTTCCAACACTCCCACTGCTTCGAGAGTCTCTCAGGTCTAAGAAGCACATATGTAAAGCCAACACTTGATCCCATCTCCAAGTCTGTAAACCATGATAGAAACTGAAAGTAACAATAGAAAGAAATAAAAGAAATGAAAAACACAAGTCCCACAGCCTCATTAAAAACCTCTTCTGTGGAAAACCTTCATGGGAAAAACCATCAGTAGTAGGTAAAAAGAGTGCTGCGACAAGGGACAGCAAGAAGTGCAAGACACATCATAATGAGATGAAAAGAAAAGAAAAGAAAAACTAGTTAAAACAATCCTAGTCTATGAAGATGCTTCCAGTGAGTTTCCCTAGCTAGTGCTTTTGTGAGAATATCTGCTGTCATCTCTTGGGTGCTAACATGCTCGATCACAATAAGTCCTCGAGCAAGGGTATCGCGCACATGGTGATATTTCGTATCTATATGTTTAGTGCGTTCGTGAAATCGGTTGTTCTTCACAAGTTGAACTGCGCTCTGGTTATCAGCATAGAGTAGAATCGGTGCAGAGGGTGAGGAGTTGTTTAGCAGTTTGGAGTAAAGATGCCTAATCCAAATTGCTTCCTTAGCAGCCTCAGAGCAGGCAATATACTCAGCCTCCGTCGTAGATAGAGTGACGATGTTCTGCTTCTTTGCTTTCCAGGAAACAGTGGCATTGGCCAGAAGGAAAGTATAACCTCCTGTGGACTTGCGGTCTCCAGTGTCTCCAGCCCAGTCAGAGTCTGTAAAGCCATATGGTTTCAGGGGCCTGGAATCCGGTATCCGAGTATAGGAGATGCAAAGGTCCTTGGTCTACTTTAGGTACCGGAGTATGCGTTTGGCCATAGTGAGGTGACTCTTGTGTGGTAGAGCCAAGTGCTTGCTGAGAACCGACATCGAATACACCAGGTCCGGTCTAGTTCCAGTCATGGCATACATAATGCTTCCTACGATAGATTGGTATAGGTGATGATCCTCAGTGGAAAGAGCTTCGTCATCCATTCCAGAAGCAGATCGTAGTTGTTTAGGATCCATAGGTGTAAAGAGACCGTTACAGGTCTCGAGTCCAAATCGACGCAGAATACTTGTGATGAACCTTTCCTGCTTGACTTGGATTCTCCCACTCGATTGACAGATCTTGAGACCCAGAAACTGTCGTACCAGTCCTAAATCCTTCATCTTATACTTTAGCAAGAGCTTATCTTTGACTTTCTGTAACTCCGAGGTCGAAGATCCAGCCAAAAGGACATCATCGACATAGAGGATAAGGATGACGGCCGGCAAGAAATAGAGGTTCGAGTCACTCATTGAGGCCTTAAATCCTATAGAACGAAGGTGAGCATCAATGTCCTGAAACCAAAGGCAAGGGGCTTCTTTTAATCCATAGAGAGCCTTTCGCAGCCTTAATACTGTGGATCCCACCTGAAAACCCAAATCAGGATCTAGCCACTCAAATCCATCAGGTGGGCGAATGTAGACAACTTCATCCCCAATGGATGGATTCAGAAAAGCAGTGGTGACATCCATATGATGCACCTGCCAATTGCTCAAAGCACTCACAGCCAACAGCATACGAACTGTGGTGAGGCGAGCCACCAGAGCAAATGTCTCTCCATGCTTGACTTGTTCAAATCCTCGTACAACTAGGCGCACCTTATGATGGATTGAACCATCGGCCTCTATCTTGGTACGGTAAACCCACTTGCAACTCAGGACAGGCATGGCATAGCTCGTCAGCATCTCCCGTGACCATGTCTCATTGTCTAACAGTGATTTATACTCGCTGTGCATTGCTGCTCTCCAATGCTCATCACCGGGAGCGTCGGCATAACAAGCCGGAACCTCCTCATAACCGTCCTTAAAGTCATCTATAGTGGATCTGCCCCCATCAGCAAGAGCAACCTGTGCAACTTGTGATTTAATTCGACCAGACCTTCGAAGTGGAGGTAAAGGAACTGGTATTTGGGGTGGTATCGGTGCTGGCCAGACATCCAAGCACTCTACAGGTGTAGGCTGTATTTGTACACTCTCCACTGCAGGTGTATGCTGCATTTCATGATTTACCACAGGACTCGCACACATGGGGGATTCAATACAACCCATATTCTCGATCAGGCATTCAGACAGCCTAGCAGATTTCTCGGATGTGCTAACAGTCTCAGACTGTTCCATGGGGGACTTGTTGCAACCCATATTTACTTCGTGGTAGTCAACCAGTTCCTCCTCATTCTCATCAACTAAGAGAATATCCTCGGGAAGTAGAGGCTTCAAAATATCATTCCTGGTAAAGTGCTCAAAAGAGCCAGCAACAGTAGTCTCGTCAAATATGACGTCAGAGGAATGAAAGGGTCTCTTTTGCTTAATATCCCAGAGCTTTCAAATCTTGCCCGTATTGTGAACGTAGCCCAACAAGGCACACTTCTTAGATCTAGAGCCAAACTTCCTCTCAGTTCGTTGCACCTCTGGAACTAGCTTGAACACGAGGCAGCCAAAATGGCGAATATGTGAGATCGAAGGTTTTTCACCATAAAGGGCCTCATAGGGACTCCTGTATCCCAGTACTCGAGAGGGTGAACGTGCATGTAGGTAGGTAGCTGTATTGATCGCCTCGGCCCAGGGTTCCAGATCCAGCTTTGAGTCCAGAAGCAAACTTCTCCCTTTTGTAGCGATTGTTCTTATCATGCGCTCTGATAGACCATTCTTGTGTTGGGTATAAGGTGGAGAAGGTTCGAATGAGACACCTGAAGCTCTCAAAATTCCGCGGAAGAACTTGTTTGAATATTCCCCACGACCATTATTACATTGAAATCTTGTAACTGGGAATTGCGGGAACTGCTTCTCAATATGTGTGATGAACTCCTGAAAGCAGCCGGTAACCTCCACAGCTGCTTTGGTGCGCAGAAAATATACAGAAGTGTAGCGGGTATGGTCATCAATATAAAGGATGAAATATCGAGCACCTGAGCAGGATGGAGAGGCGATGGGTCCTGCAAGATCCGAGTGTATGAGTTCGAAAGGTCGAGTTGTCCTCGGAACAGGCTGACGAATAATCTTCTGTTGCTGCTTTGCTTGTATACACACAGTACAAGCCACAAGGTCCTTCTCTTCCGCTTCGGACACCTTTGGCAGTGAATCACCAAGGGCAATCTTCATTGATTGAAGGTTTAAGTGAGCAAGCCGGCAATGCCATAAATTCCAAGACGGTTTGGAGATAGAGCTGCCAGATTTTGCAAGAACAGCATGCAGGGTATGCACAGTGATCGGTGATCTGCAAAGCCACCAAAGTCCATCGAAGAGAGTCACCAATCGGTTTGGAGTTCTTGCCTTGCCCTCGATCTGACATGCTGTAGACAAAAAGGTAATTGTATATTTTCGGCAAAGGCAGGCAACCGAGAGTAGTGAGTACTTTAACTTCAGTACATACAGAGCTTCGGTCTCTAAGACAGCTCCAGAATCTAGTCTAATCTGAATTGTACCACGTGCAATCCCGTGAAGCTGGCTTCCATCACCGATGAAAACTGGAATTGGTGCCGGAAGGGCACAAAAATTGTGAAAGGCTCTTCGGTCAGGGGTAAGGTTATCGGATGCGCCACTA
This sequence comes from Choiromyces venosus 120613-1, assembly GCA_003788595.2. Lineage (NCBI taxonomy): Eukaryota > Fungi > Ascomycota > Pezizomycetes > Pezizales > Tuberaceae > Choiromyces > Choiromyces venosus. Next base: position 659,103 of record ML120362.1, read on the forward strand.
TTGATAATGCACTTGTCTCTCCCAAGTGCCTTGTTGACTGTGATCACTGCAAGAGCATTCTCAGAGACATAGGAGGCCAATAAAGCCTGTTCCATTTCATTCTGGAAGTCATGATTCGAGGTCAACCAGCGGGAATTGCTTTGCCTCATCGGGTTGAAGCCTCTTCTCCTACATTCCGCTCTTTGTTTGATATAACAGTTGTCTTCTCGGTGACCTTTCTTCGAACAGTAATTACAGACTGGTCCTTGTCTGGTCTGTTGCCTTCGGTCTTCCCTTCCTCTAAAGTTACTACTATGGTATCTTCCTCTCCTAGTGGTATTCCCCCATTGAAATCCTCTTGCCCTTCCATAACTTTGATGAGAGAAGCATGAGTCAGCCAAAAGGGCTGTCATAGAGGCTCCAGCGGTATTTGAACTGGTCACATCTTCCTTCCTTTCTCGAATAGCTTGTTCTTTCTGTAGAACTGCTTCCACAAGTCGATCGGTATCTATATCCGATTCCAAGAGTACACGATCGATGGTTGGTAGATACTCTTCCGGGAGACGAGAGTTCAGAAGAGAGATGAAGGAGTTCGGTGGAATCTCCATATCAGTTCCTAGGAGTCTGGACTGAACCGATTTCATCGCAGAGATCAGGTCACTGATATGCATACCAGGTTCAAGTCTTAAGGAAAAGAATTGATGTTGGAGAGTAGATCTCCCAATGCGTGAAGCGGTGACATCGTATTTCTTTCTAAGTGAGGTCCACATGGCTATTGGACAGTCAAGCCCACGAATATGTTGTTTGGCTTGTTGGGTACAGGAGGTAAAAATCATCCCAAAGGCTTGGTTGATTTTATTTCTGTATTCAGCATATGCGAGTTGCTCATCAGGAGCTGGAGGCATCATGTTACCGAAGATAACATCGTAGGTTTGATCCGCTCTCATAAAGGCTTTGAGATCTTCACTCCAGTGGTGGAAGTTCAATTCATTCAACTTCTCTGTAGTGCCAAACTTGCATGAAAAGGTTTCGACAGAACCGGTAGAGGTAAGCCATGCAGTAACTTGGTTCCCAGCTGACATGGTGACATAAGAAGGGTAAAAGAGAATAAAGAAGAAGGAAAATCGCTTAGGATAAAATCAGATGGCAGTTTGTTTTTGCAGCGCAGAACCCGGGCTCATAACCTGTTGAAAATATTCGATGCGGAGGTAATGATCGAAGATGAGGGTTTTACGCAGTGGAGACAAAGACCATGATTAATCGTAATTAATTAGAAGAGAGAAAGTTGAGATAAGATATCTTAAGAAAAAACCACAGAGAAGACAGGAAGAAGAGAAAAGATAGAGGGGTAAGAAAGTTCTTATAGTGTACGTGTCCTCTGACTAGTGCGTACGCGTCCTCTGGCTAGTGCGTACACGTGACAGTGCGGCCTTAGAGTGCGGGCACATCCCGCACAAAGTGCGGCCATTAACTAGTGATTTCCAACAGTAAACCTAGTATAGCGGTGTATTGGTGGCTTTCTTGTTGAGTATTTTTGATTAGGTGTTCTATTGATGGTGTCTATCAATCAATATGACTGTTAGCCATTGAGGTGATAGGCACGCATTGGGTGCTTGGATGGGCTTGCCATTGTGCTTGGGTTACCAAGGACAATGAATGTGGGGGTTTGTTGTAGCTCAGATTACTTGACTCCCATTGTTACTCCAAGAGTCGAACTCAATGGCACGCTCGGTTGCTCTCAGCTGAATGGTCTTCGTGAGATTATTGCTATCACGGGTGGTGTATAAATTGAAAATCCAACACTCTGCTCCAACCCCCCATCACGTCCATCGGCTTCCATCTACAATTACACAAACAAGATATCTTTTACTGATCTTTTTACAACTATCATTGCTCAACAATAACCACCACCACTAAGCAACATTATTTTTACTATCGAATCACCACCAAACTCAGAAATGTATGTATTCTTCTCATCCTGTCCATACAATACCTCATATCCAGCTAACCACCCCACCACAGCATGTTTAAAGTCGCCCGCAAAGACAGACTCCAAGAGGAGTTTTCCAACATATTCGAAGTCATCAAGAAACTCAAACGGTTATGCGCTCGCAAGAGCGCTTACATTGAGTTCCTCCGGCGTCAATACGAGGAGCTCCGAGTTGCAAAGTCGAAGCATGCGAAGAAGGTATACGCACAAGCTTTTGAGTTATCGAAACTGAAAGAACATTTGAAGGAGGCCAGACTCGATCATAAGACTCTCCCCCTACCAAGGGCTCTAAGGGCCTTTGGGCCAAGGCAGTCCCAGCCCAGCCACGAAGCACTTTCTCCGCCCACTACCACACCAAACGCAACCGTCACCCCTTGCCCTAGAAATAAAACTGCTTCTACTCGACCATCTCCTCCAGTTAAGCATAAAGACCCCCCGACTTCCAAGAGGAAGTCGCCCGAGCTGTCTGGAGACGACTATGATGAAGTGGTGTTATCGACTTGGAGCCCGGAGCGCATTTAGAGTTTCGTCGATTTCTCAGGGAGGGGGGGAGTTTGACCTTCAATTGGTTATGATATTCTGAGCATAGTAACAGGAGACTGTAGTTAAGATTTCTTTCATGTTTGGAATGATTGACTTCAAGTTTATTGGGCAAAGCCCAATCATACACAAATTTCACGTTCTCCTTAAAATTTGGGTGGTGTTGTTGGGGTATAGGACTCCTGAAATTAGAATAGGGTGGGAAAAATAATAATAAATGCACTGTCACCTGACCTACTGACTTAGTCAGCATTGTAAGAAAAATCAAAAAAAGAGTAATACAGTAAGCTATGAATGAAAATACTTGTTTCTTCAATTATTTTCTTTCTAAATTATATCTTTTAAGAAATTTTAGCTTTGATAATAGTTAGTTCTTTTCTAGAGACACATATTGAGATTATAATAATAACTGAACTGTCTTATATATGATGTATTTTATTTGCCAATTTACAACTTTCTTAGGTAGAGCTAATTACCCAGTCTACTAGATTTATATTCGTAATAGTTCCTTCTAGTAATGAACTATTAGGGAATATAGACAAGGGTACTGAAAGGTAAGTGACTGCAGTTAATACCTCCTGAAGACTCAGAGTACATCTCCCAATATGAGACCTAATTTTATTCACTAGAGGGACTTTATTAGCTACTTGGAGATAGTTCTTAATAGAGAGTGTAACAGCCTATTAGGGTATGAGTTGTATGATACTATAAAGTAGAGAAACAAATTCTTAATTGAATATTTGTAATAGGTATAGGTACATCATATATTATCTTTGTTTTATATTTATCATTTGATATAATATTGGTTTTATGTTTGGTTTCAAGATGTATCACTGGTATTTGATGTTATCTTTTTTTTTATATTTATTGTTTGATATGATATTGGTTTTATATTTGGTTTCAAGATATATTATTTGATGCTATCTTTGTTTTATGTTTATTATTTGAAATGATATTAGTTTTATGTTTGGTTTCAAGATGTATTGATTAATGCTATCTTTATTTTATATTTATCATTTGAGATGATATTGGTTTCAAAGACATATCACTTGATATAATCTTTATATTTTATTATACTGCATTAAGCAAACAATTATATTATATAAAGAGTCTGTCAAAGTGCAATATTTGGGGAGGGAGACTTCAGCAGACAGTTTATTCTTAAATATACTTAGTTGAATGGTTACTTCTTTGATTCCTTACCTTAATACTATAATCATGCAACTCCTTCATAGAATTAAGGTCTGGAATAAGAACCTTAGTTTTCTCACCTCCTAAAGACCCACTTAGGTAGAACTATACTTGGTACTACTAGTTAGTATTCATCAGTTTATCTATTGTATTTATTGATACTGTAATATTAGTACTTGGCTAAGTATAGATCATGTTACAATATTACTATTTGTGTGAGATGGTGAGTAACAATTCACTAGGTAGTAGGGTCAAGACCTGTAAAGCCAATAGCTAGAGAAGGTTACTACATAATATTACTACTAAGAAAACTAAATGATTACTTTGTATCCTATATATTCTTGCTAATACAGTTACTCCTAGTCTATAGACAGTAAGGATTGGAAGTAATAAGATACTATCTGCTATTGCAAACTCCCAGAAAACCTTTCCATATTGAATGTAGTCACTGAGCTTAGTCACAGATATCTTCCTCTTTTCAGCCTCCAAGAGTAATTATTTAAAGCTTCATATTTTTTCAGTCAATTGTCTTCCCCATTTTATAATAATAATTATTTTATAGGGTTGTGACAATACTATATTCAAGTATAAGATAGAGTAATATGTAAGCAATAAATATCTTTAACTTTCTCAGCTGTGAACCCATTAGATTACATCTGAGGTATTCATGTACTCTGACTGATATATGTAATATTTTCCCCAAATGTATGACTAGAATCAAAAGTCCAGAATCATAAATTTATACTTCAACTAAGATCAAGTCATCAAGATTTAGCTTTTTGACTTGACTATCTTGCTCCATACTTTATCAAATATACAGTAGTTATGTAATATGAAAGATATTTTTGGTGGTTGAGAAATTTCAGTATAGTTTCTCAACTTCCATTCTTTGCTCTATTTCCATATCTCCTAGACTTTCTAGGATTTTCTACAATCTTGACTCTACATATCTTACTGGTATGATATAAAACATATTTTTGGTAATAATGCAGTATCTGACAGATATGCATATTCACAATTGGTGATAAAAGTAAATTATTATGATTCAAGATCAAGGATTCAGTAATCTCTAAGTTATTAACATTAAGGTCTCTAGCTAAATATTGTCATAACTCATATTAGTAATCTTTGTATAATAATATTTAACTTGATAATTACTTACCTTAAGTAATATTATCCTCATAACCACTTACTAATCCTCTTTCTTGGGCCACTGACACTGCCCTCTCAATATTATTATTTTTGCCTTCAACTACTCTATATTGAAGTAAAGCTCTACCTATGTTAAGAGGTTGTATAATTAATAATACTTCTATTAGGCATATGGAATTGTCTAGCCAGTGGATCATGTGACTCAATGCATAAGGTCATGTGTTCAAATCCCCGACATGACATAGTTATTTTAGTTATAAAATATCATGAGATATTTTCTACCAACTAGATAATGACCGAATATCACAAGCCTATGGCACCAAAGGGTAGCTATAGAGCCAAGCCTCTTGCTTTAAGAGAAGTAGCACCCTAAGAGGGTCTACTTGAGAATCGGTATGAGATGTTTTTGCCCAATGAGCTATTGACTCGATCAAGGGCCAAAAGTCCTTCATGTCTGATGGGCTTTGCAATGCATAAAAATATAATGCAATAGCTGCACTCATTCATTAAAGCTGATCACTTTATATTTTGGGGCAGAATGATTGGCATAGTTGCTATTAGGGCAACATACTCAAATTAAGTTCACATAGCAGAGAGATTGAAGACTACCTATTTTTTTTTATTTTTATTTTATCTGTTTTTATTTTCATTTAAGGTACAAAAAATGCACATAGAGCCTCAATGGCAAACACGTAAAAGAACCTCCAACCCAGGCCAGGCCCCAGAAAGCTATAGAAGAACCATGGCCTGAGGACCTGGTCAAAAAAACTATCCTAACAAGCAACCACTCCTGTGAACTACAAAGGTATGAAATCCCACCAAAATCATGCAGAAACTAGGAAAACCAAAACCCCACAGTGCACCTAATAAAGAAATCCTAAAACCCAAAACCTAAGGAAAACCAAACTGGCAATATTGCAGCCAGCCCAAGCAAAAGTTGGATAATTGTACCCCTGAGCATATAGCTCGAGCCAGGGAGTCGAGAGGGAGCCAGGCACTTGATAGGGGTGTGGCAGAAGCGAGGAACCCCAGAAACCTACCTGAATAGAGGGGGTGGAGTTGGCAGTAGGGTGCCAGCCGAGGGTGAGGAAGGGTGGTAGTGAGGTACCAGCTAGAGTAGTGTTGAAGCCGACCGACCATATTACCGCATCTCTCATATAGTCCCTTGTGATATGAGAGATGGCGTCACTTCTGGAGGGGATCCCAGTAGCAGGAAGGTATCAGGGAGGTGGATAGGGGGGCAGTAGGGTGCTAGTCGATCGTCTGGAGGGGGGGAGGTCTAAGAGGGGGGTGTTCACTCGGCAGGATGTACTATCAGTTATCGCATTCATGTCTGACAAGGCAGCCTCCTACGAAAAAGGAGAATAGAGAAATCAACCATGGCCTGTTGAAAAGTTTCCTCCTACTGCTAACTGTGTTCCTAGCCATCTGTAGAAAGGCCGGATGAAAAAACTCGACTGTAGAAATCACTAAGCGAGGCGAAGCGAAAGCGGGGTAAGGGAAGTAACCAACCTCGTAAGATGTTGGGAGGGAGGAAAGAACATCCTCAGGAGGGTAAACCTCAAGAGGGAAGTGAGGAGGGGATGCCGAAATGCAAACAGAAGATGGAAAGTGTTCCTCCTGACCCCCCCTAGATGGGGGGGAGGATGGAAAGAGTGGTAATGATTTCACTCGCAGTCATGGTGTTGAGTCGTTCCCAAATAGGAAATAAATTTCAATGACTGGAGGTGTAGTGGAGATGGAAGATGATCAAAGACTACCTACTGCCGGAGTTTTTGTACCCTCAGAAACAAATAGGAGTTTGAAGAAGTCAAAGCTAAGCAAGGCAAATATTCTCAGGGTCAGGAGTGTTCACACTTAGGAAAAAACAAGAGGTTTTCGATGGAGGTACTTAGATAGTATGTGAGTTAATTGTAGCCCATGATAACCCAGATGCAGAATATATATATCGAGGTACTCCCAGCTATGAGAAACATCAAGCAATGGAGAAGGGATCTTATTAATATATTTATTATTTACTCTTGAAAAAACTTATTATGCTCACAACCTTCTGAGCCTACCTTGATGATCTTCATTTTTATTTTATTTTACCTTACTTTACCTCAAGAAACATACAACCTAGACCAACTCACACTATCTATGGTTGAGCTACCCCATAACAACTTCCTGATTGGAAATATATAAGTTGAATAAAAAATGAAATTTACTAATAACTGGCAATACACTCATTCTAAAAGAATATAAGTCATAATCAATATCATCTACAGTCAAAGGTAGTAAGACTATAACCTGTTTTCAAAGATTTGAGATACTTATAGCAGGGATTATACCATTAGGAGACAAACTTCCTTAGCAAACTAGAATCTTATTAATAGTTTCATCTAATGTATTTCACACAGTAATGCGTCACCCTCCAGTAATGGGTCACTCTTTCTCCCCACTCTGATTTAACAAATTTGTGATTCTAGAAAGTAATAATGATCGGATCTTATTCAAATTAAAATTCATAATTGTCTGTAGACTCTAGAACCAGCCTGCTAGTTTTTGAAAACATAATTTAATTTTTACAGCTGTAAATAGTGCAAGTGAGATATCATAATTATATATAAAGTTATAAGAAAGAAAAGGAACCACATAGGGAAATGGCCTAGTATTTCCCAAGCTGGTAGTACATGTAATTTACTGTAGGCCCTATTAATTATAGAAGGTTAGGGCAATAATTGAGGCTTAGTAAGAGTTTCAAAGATTTGTTGTCTTTTACTCCTCTAGTACACTTAATCTTAATATACAACTAACATCTATTTGATATCCAATTTCACAAAAAATCATCATAGCACCAATGCCAAACAAGAAGCCTAATGTGGAAGATCACCTTCAAGTAGCCATCAATGCCAAAGAGAAAGATCCAGTAGTCTTGATATACTATTTAGCTGAATCCTTTGAAGTTTCCAATACTACCCTCCAGAATTGCCTCAAAGGTTGTGTTACGACTGGCTATAAGATCTCTCCTTTCTTATATCTCGCAACAGGCAATGAGCCTATCGTTAGTTTTGTCTTAGAGATAATACTCACCTATCTCTTGTTGTATTCTCTTTCCTTCGAGAATTCTCAATACTGGTTATCTTACACTATGCCTTAAATATTGACCGTTGTCAATACTAAGTCCTTATAGTGCTAACTAGTATTAATTCTGTTCCTCTCCGTGATCATTGGCCTTTGTAGTAAAGAGCGTAAAGGTGTTTTATTGATAACTTATAAGATAGGAAATAACTTAGGTGGTTGCATGAAGAACTAACTATCAGGTCCTACTGACCTCCCTATATAGTTCTTCCAGCAACCCGCTTACAAATCAAATGAGTCACAACTGTGACTCATGCACTTGCGTGACATATAACCTCATGACCATACTTGGTCATGCGCGAAAGTCCCATGACCTTAAAGGGGTCATGTGCGAAACCTCATGACTCGTATAAATGAAGTCATGCCTCTTAATCCTCATGACTCATAGGCGCACCTATGAGTCAACGCTCAACCTACCAATCAAATTCAAACATAACTATGACTCACAATTGTGAATCATATAAAACCCTATGACTCATATGTGAGTCATAGTGCGAAACATAATATCATATGACTCAATCGAGTCATGTGCAAAACCTTTAACAAATGAAATACTATGACATATAATTGTATGTCATGTGAAACCATTACAAACCATGCCGGGTTTGTAGTAGGTTGTACCACTCCTCGGAAGGTGGCTCATGAAAGCCAGCAGTTGCTTACTCACTTAGAGGAGAAGGTCATAGTCTACAGGATTGAAGATTATGATGATTGTGGCATTCCCCTCTGCCGAAGACATGTTTTGTAAATGGTGTATGAAATTTTAAAAGCAAAGGGAGAGTTACTGAAATTGGAAAGGAGTGGGTCAACCAGTTTGTCCATAGATACCCAGGTATTCAAACCAAGGTTGGAAAGAGTATTGATAAGCAAAGAGTACTTACTACAGATGTTTCTATCCTGAAAGAGCATCTGGAAAGATTTTATCTGTTGAAGAGCAAAAATCATATCCTTCCAGAAAATGTTTAGAATACTGATGAGAAAGGGTTTGCAATGGGATTAGGTGTTGGTAGAACAGTTCTCCGCTGTACTGGAAGACAGAATGCCAAGATAATGCAGGATGGTAAGAGAGACTGGGTTACAGTTATTGAAGCAGTTGCTAGTGATGGAAGAGTATTGGCCCCTCTTGTTATTCACTCTTCTACAGCACATCTTATGGGCCACTATTTGAATACTAGTATCAACTATAAGATTGATAATGATGCCTTCTTCACCTACTCCAAAGCTGGATATACCTCCTTTGAGATCACTATTGATTGGTTTAATCAAATCTTTGAACCTCATTCATGTCTAGCCAATGGGATTACTGAATACAGAATCCTGGTCCTTGATGGCCACAGCTCCCATGTTAACAACATTGAATTCATCGAATATACTCTTACCAATAATGTGCACCTCATCTGTCTTCTGGTTCATACCATGCATATCTTGCAACCTTTAGATATCGGATTGTTTTCACCCTGGGGAAACTATTACAAATAAGAACTCAAAGACTTTCAATGCAACCATGGGCCCTTTTAGAAGATGTGCAAAGGAGACTTCTATCCAATGCTCTAAAAGGCAAGAGAGAAGGCTATGACATCAGAGAATATAGTGTCAGCCTGGTGTGCAAGTGGAATGATCCTATTCAATCATCAATGTGTACTTCAAAACCCCAACCTTCAACTCAATGCTACTCCAGCTATCCCCCTCTCAGCAAGATATTCAGGCCTTCGCCCCTTGCAAAAAAGAGAGGATAGAGCTTAAGAAGTTGACCAGATCAGAAGAAAGGCAGCTGGACATGAGGATATTAGAGAGGCAAGTGTTTTACTACAGCAAGTGATTGAGCTTGCGGAAAAGGCTCAAACTCAGTCAATTCTTGACAAAGTAATAATTAAACAACTGGAGTCTATACAGCCAAGTAAGCCTGACCACTGTCAGATAAAAGGTGGACTTCTTCTTCATACAAAAGTTCTTGGGGAATTGTATAAGAAGCGTGAAAGAGATGATATCCAAAAGCAGGCTAAGGTTAAAGCAGGAAGGATTGGGAGGAGAGCAAAAGGTAAGAGACTGGAGATCCCAAAGAAAAGAATCAAAACTGCACAGCCCAAAGCAGTCACTCCTAGTATTTCTGAAAGTTCGGATGATGAATCAAGTACTGAAGAAGAAGAACAAGTTGTACATATATTGTGTGATCATATTGGGTATTTTGAAAACTCTTGCTTACAATCAATAGTTACCTAAATCGAATTCTGAAACTTCTAGCTCAAGCAGCAGCCACTCCTACAGATCTACCAGGCATTCAATCAATTATTGCATAAAAAGTTGAATGCCAATATTACCATTGGCAGAGACCTAGAATATTCTCATATGATATCACTCTGCTGGATTCCAAACTCATTTCTTTTCTAAAGCCTCTCATATTTTGTAGTAGTTATTGCCTATCCTAATTCTATATCCATGATAAATTATGAAAGCTTAAATTGAAATGTGGTTGTAGAATCTCACTTTTTAGTTGAGTACAAAAATTTGGATAAGTGACTCATTACTGGGTGAAATACATTATATTTATTTGAATTAATTGTTTTTACAATACCTTGTATTCCTATCATTGAAATATATACATATCAATGTCTATCTCTATACCAACAACTATACAATTGTCTATTCTGGACTGAATGTTTTTTTTTTTGAAATCCTAATACATGAAGTACCTTAGCTCAAATCCCTTCACTCAGACTCCATTGATGAATAATTGAAGTTACTAATTCTTTAAATTATAATCTAAATATTAGCAGTTATATCCTATTATATATAGTAGTGTTTCAGGAATTACCATGTACTAGATCATCTTAGACTAGCAGATTGGTCACTGCTAGGTCTAAGAGTTTTTGAATTTGTACTTATAAATCTTCATAAATGGTCAAGGAGTCCTGTAGTTTATCCAGTATTTAGTATGAAGTACTGTCTTGATAGTAAGTTAACAGATCTTGAAATTAAATAATTAGAACTCATCATAGTAGCAACTGATAGAGATATAAAAACTTATGAACCAGATGATACATTAAAGTTAATTGAAGGAGGTTCATTAAGGGATTGTTGATTTGAATATTGGAGTAGAAGTAGTATTCAGTCGAGGTTATAGTAGGTAAGGTAGAGGGTAAGGAAAGGAGAAGGTTATATTGATGTGAGAGAGTATGAGGTAGTATGTATTAAGAGGAGGGAGATATATTTTTAGTCAAGTACCTAACCTCCTCCACAGCCCAGGTCTATTTTATATTTCTCCTTTCTGGCCTACCTTAACTAGGAGTCAGTATAAGCTATAGGATAGTAGGAATCTTGCCTTTCTCTATCAATTAAGTACCTAGCCAGATAACATTTTCCAAATTCCTTATAGCTCTCTTAAGCTGGACTCCATGTTTCTAGAATCATTATTGGTGATATTTGAATTATACTTTATGTAAAACTTCCATGTATATTTCACTGTATGCTACCATAAAAACTCGAATAATTGGACCATATGCCAGAGAGTTAAATTAAAGTGTGTATTGCCAAGGGATCAGTGTGAAAATCACACATATAAGTCTCACTAACTCTTGGCATTTACTCATAGCAAAAGTTTGCCTCCTCATCCACCTCTGCATCACTGACTTTGCCCTCATAGCTTGAACTATTTACATTATCTTCAAAGCTATCTATACCCTCCCCCTCCTAATCTTTTAATTGTTCAACTAAGAGGTCAGTTGCTAACCCTTTGATAGATATCTCATGGTCCTCACTTCCATCGATTGGAAGTGAGAGACCCACTGTATGAAAAGAGTGATGGACAACTTCTGCTGTTTCGCTTGAGAAGTGGGTCTACGCTTCCCCAACAGCCCATGTTAGGGTGATACGGCGATGGCTGATCATGCTTCCAGTAAGCCTTCCCCCCTCTGGCAATATTTGCTCCTCTTCATCCTCCACAATACCTAGGCACTCATCCATCACATCCTAAAGTAGAATAAATTTTTAGATAAGTAACTCCTCCCCTCTTTATTTGGATTTGACTAACCTTTAATATATCCTTAAAGGGACGATTAATAGATACATCTAGAGGCTGCACTAATCCAGTACAGCCTCCCAGTATTACACTCAGTGTAATATCATGTGCTTGAAAGGTATCAAGTACCTCTTCTGTCTTGTGGCCAGAAAAGAGGTCAATTACAAGAAGAGTAGGCTGACCATCAACCACAGGAATGAGTTGCTCATCGAGCCACTTGAGCATGTTGCTCGAGTTGGCATAGGCAGTCAGGTTAAACTTAACGATAACCTGATCATCCTATTACTGTCTTTCTGCCACAATAGTTGGCCCACTACCCTGCCCTCAGAAGAAGAGTAGCGGCTTCACACAATGGATACTATCAGCAAAGATGGTAAGTTGTATTGTTCCTTGCCTTTTATCCTACCCTGAATGGCTGGATTGCAACCAGATAGTCTTCTTGCCAATCTGATTATAGGTTTTTCCTTCTAAGTATTCGAAAGGGACTAGAGTTTGGTTCATATTACAGATGTTCTGTAATCTCTATTGGCCAACTCGAGGGGAGGTAAGTTGTCTTTCCTGAATTGGGGTATCTTCTGGTCAGGGTTGGGAGTTACGGTGATTGAATTGTAGCCAGCTAACTATGGCATTAGCAAAATCAGTGGGAAGTTGACTGGCTTTGTTGGTGATGTGATGGAGGCTAATTTGGTGCCAGGATAAATACCTCCAGAACCAGCCATTTGAGAAGGTAAATCTATGGAAAGTATCCTCTGTATTTGGGTAGTGTTTCTGGAAAAGCTCATGGCTAACTCTCCAAAACTAGCTTTGCTGAACAGGATGCCCTAATGCCCACCTTTCCCTAAACTTTTCAAAAAGTTCTCGTTCTATTTCAGGCCATTATCATCCTCTTCCTCCACCACTCATCCACCTCTGTTCTTTCTTCATTCCAGCAAACTTCCCCTCCTCCTCCTCTTTCTTCCAGCATGTGAGGTTACTTGCTGGGATCTGAAACCTCTTTGCCACCTCAATCTGGCTCACCTCGCATTCCTTGATTGGCCCACAATGGATTCTAGTTCCCATCCAATATGAGAGAATGAGAAGTTTAAAGCTGACTGTATAGGATCAGTATAGGTTATCTGCTTTTGTCTGTTTACTTCACAGAATCTCACTAAAAGGCTTTTGTTTCGGCCCTCTTTTTTTTTTTATACCGGCATAGCATCGATCAGTAGGTAGTGGTGGGATATTCATTTAAACTCGAGTACGACCACAGGGTTGAGATGGCATGATGATTTCCTCTTCTCAAGGTAAAAGTATAGTAGAAAGGGCTTGTCTTCTATTACCAGTATTGAGAGTTTGTACATATTTTATTTCTTATTTACATTTTATAAAAAAGACATGATCAGATTGCATAAGGTTGAGAAATACTTCCTGTGACATCAGGTGTTTTTCATTTTTTAAAGTTCAAGACACTCATTTCCGCTTGAACGGGTTTCACACCTTATTTGGACTACCTAGCATATGGTCCAATTATTCGAGTTTTTACGGTATTCTACCATCATTATGCTATTTATATTATAATTCAAGGTAGCTTTTTGGTTGTCTGATTTTGTGAACATTTAATTTTTCCCAGTATGCATCTGGTAGATTCTTCCTACTCCAAAGTAGTTGAGTACCATGAATGCAAGTAGGACTAGTATCAGTAAGTATAGGAAGTACAACTTGGTACCCTATAGGAAGATGGATCTCAAGTTCATGATGCACTAACATAACTTTAACCCAAAAAAATCTAACTAATGAAAGGAATCAAAAGAGGAAGGCAAACTATATGATTGAGCTTCATCCAATAAAAAATAAAAAAATAAAAAAAACTGCACTATATTTTACCATTCTGATTATTCAAAATATACTGAATAAATAGTGGCATAAGCCGAGAACTTGCAAGAGAATAACTGTTTCGCTAATTTATTGTTCAAGGTCAACCTGATATTTATTCGGGGCGTTGCCAGCTAACTGGCATCCAGTTTGTTGTACAAAAGGGATTAATGATTGCTTATTTGAGGGGAATTCTGCTAAGGTAAATAGAGTAGTTCTTTTTTTGTAAACCATACTTACATACTGTAAAGTAAAAGATTCCGTGACCCCTCCCGGGGCATGGGGATGTCCAGAGCTTCTGAGTAAGCTATAATAAGTATCTCTTCGATTTTGTGTAAATGAGATACTGGTATATCAAAACTCCCCGTATATCACGATTTTGTTATAATCCTTAGTATGTGTATGATATTTCCCCAAAATTCCCCGAACAACCAAGAACTCGTAACATGTACCAGTATCTTACTCTGCCTTTCATGATGGTCGAAATCAACCTACCCATCCGTTGGTTAACATATCATTAAATTTTGTTCAAGTGATATTATACTTTCCCCCCTTGGACCCCTCAGTTCGCCCAACACTTGACCATCTTGCATCTTGAAGAGGAAAAAAAAACTTCATAACACCCCCCTCCTCTATGCACCACATATACTATCAACACAAACTAAAATTGCAAACTAAAAACACAAACCAAAATCGCAAACTAACTCAAAAATGCACTTTCTCCAAAACCTCTTTTTCTTCCTCTCCCTCCTCCTACTAAACTTCTTCTTTCTACTAATTCTTCACCACAAGACTTACCATGGTGGTTTAATCGACGTTCTTGCTACCAATATTGCCGGAAGAGTTGGGTGGGGCTGGGAACTTCCGAAGGAACCGGCGGTAGACGCACACATCTTATTTATGAATGGAAGTCAAGTTAAGGCCGTAGAGAGTGGTCTATGTGTTCCTGGCTATATATCATTGGGCGGGATGCGGAATGTTTGGATGTTGGGGAAAATTGTCCAAAGGTGTTATGCAACTTATGGGGATGGTGGGGGCCCCCAGGTTGAAGGGTATGAAGTGGCTTTTTGGATGTTTCGGAGATTATTGCTATTGGGGTTTCTTTTGATGTTCTGGGTGAGGAGTTTTGATGTTTTTTTTTTGAGAGGGAGTGGTGAATTATTTTGGGGCATTGTTCCATTATTGGCTTTTGGGTATGTGGTGGGGGAGTGTGCTCTGCTTCTGATGCCTGAGTAGAAGCTTGGTGCAATGTTCTGGGCGGAGGGGGTGATAGTAAGTCATACTTGTAAACAATCACTACTTGGAAATATAGTTAGGTATCAAAAATAACTGAACACCTCCTGGTAGCAACCGGAAATACTTTCATCAATAAAGGGCACTATGGTAGAAGTTTTTCCTGTTGCTACCTAGGGGTTTTCAGTTACTTTTGATATGTAACTGTAAGATCATTGTGAAGCTAACGTTGTGATCAATATATTAATGCTTGGTTTTGATACAGGCGATAAGTTAGTACAATAACCTCGTTTACCATTAAGCTTATCCCCACTAACATCGTACGCAAAGCTAGCTCTCGGAAAACCTATCTATGATATCCAAAAGCAATCATCTACAACAGGGTTAGGGTTACCATCACGAAGTTCCCTCCTGCTGGTATTGCGTTGGTCATGATATATCAATCGTTTTACTCGTCATTGCCGCCTGAGTGACGTTGCTGGGCTCAAAGACACGTGTTCCCCACTAGGTTGACCTCCAGCATGTCTGTGGTCTCCTAGTGTTTGGTGAAGATCTTTAGGTTTTCATGGGAGTCTTTTATTTCTGGAGATTGTTTCGTTGGTCATTGACACTGGTGGTGTTAAATTGCTTTTTTGCACTTGCTTACAGGTTTTCTTCTATCATAAATATTTCTAGTGGTCTTTCATCTTTCATATGTTTAGTGACTTTTTTATCAGAGCTCTCCTGGGACTTTGTCGCTCCTTTCTCTGAGGCACCGGGAATTTTGCGATTTAATTAGACCCTGATGGTCAGAACGCCAACTGCTTGAGCATGCTCTAGACTGTGCCTTAGAGCTTTCGGCTGATCTTGTGACAAGGCAAGGCAGGTACTGTACCATGTCTTAGATGATTTCCGGCTACAACTTTCCGTAGACATTTGCCTTTCTTTCACCTTGAAAATAAAACCTCCTAGGAGAAAGGACCACAGTCCTTAAGCTTTCAAAGACCAACCTTTTATTCTTGAAACAAGACGAAATATCATAAATACTGCTTCCATGTCATCATTTACATCTGCTACTCACCCGCTTCATCTTCATCAATCCAGCTGTTAAGCCTCGAACTAACAATCACACCCCCGACAAATAAAATCAATTAAAAACCAACGTGTCAGTAAAACAAACGAAAGAAACGCAAAGATGATTGCCTTTTTGATCGGATTTTACAACCGCTATTTTAGCGTTCGCTCTACAGTCAAATTTCTACTAATTCTTACAATTTGGGTGCTTTTGACCCGGAAGCGTGAGAAGTCGGAACCCTCCATGTGTCATGATGAATATATGGCAGAACTCAGACAATGGAAGGTAAACTATGTCAGAAGTGAGGCTCTCTTGGTGCTTACGGGGAAAGATAAGGTTTGTGGTTTATTTTAGGGAAAGTAAGGCAGCTATGTGATAGCGAGACTACGAGATAGCGGTACTGTAGTGGAAAACTAGGTTGTTAGGAGAGAAATGCCATCAGCTCAGTATTCTATTCAATTTTATTTGAGAAATTATATTCCCGTCTGGGAATGGTTCTTTTTTGTCATTGTGATTTCTTCGTGTTTCCGATGATTCTGTGAATTTCTGGCAGTGACTTGAGTTTTTTCCACTAGATTTATGATTGGTCATGAGTAATCGGTCTTTGAGAGACAATCAAGCTGGAATGTAAAGTAATGACACCTGGGTTAGGTTGGTCCATCTTCCTACTCCCAAGATCTATGTGTACTATATCATCATAACCAATTGCACCGGTAGAGGGATCTGGTAGTAGCGCTATAGCCTATGTCGGATTATTTCCCCTCAATCAGAGCTATGGTTCGGAGGTTAGAGTCATAGTTTGCTTAAGGGAATAATTCCTCCAGCTTCATCATAAAGATCGGATAGCTTAACTGCTCTAAGAAACTTCCTCTCTGTTTGTAGGTGGTCAGCATTGAGAGTTTTGACGTAATTAAGATAGGTTCTGCCGCTAAATCTCATTCGGTGAACACCAAAGTTTCCAGAAAATAAAAAGAAAAAAAACAAAAAAACAAAAAAAACAAAATGAGGTTATAGTAATGAACCAAGCTACAGTATTAGCTAGAAGAATTTTCAGAATTTTTTCTATAGGAAGCTATATCTGCCTGGTCCATCATAATATATTGTTGCTTCCATTCGATCTCTCCCGGTGAGCGAGAAGGAGCTCTTGTAAACTAAAGGTCCAGGAGGGTCTAGAAACGCAGCTTACGTCTTAACCACCCAAATACCCAACTCCCAACTCCCACCACTTAACCTTTCCTCCCTTCCTCCCTTCCCACCTCCTCGCCACTACCACCACCTCTGAGATCACGATCCTGTAGCAAACAAAGCATAGTCCATCACTCTACGGTGAAACTATTTGTACAGCTCAGGTAAGTCACTTAACTCTCCTTTTCAACCTCAAATAACCCTTTTTAAGAACTAGCGAGCTGCTTGCTAACTTTGAAATTTGCCAGAATCGGACACCACTGGTTGTCTCGTCGCCGCGTGGGTATCTTCTGGAACCGTCTGGAAAGGTTGGTCTGGTAAAACAAGCTTTATCACGCTTCATGGCACTCAACTATCAATGATTGGGAGCTAACATTTTATTGGTTTCACTGCAGTTTGTCACTAGTCACAAGCTATTTTCGAGAATCGTTTCTTAAAAAAAAAAAGAAAAGAAAAAGAAAAAGAAAAAAAGGAGAATCGACCACTCGATCACTTTCACACACAGTTACAAGCTTGGACTGCCTGAGATTTATCTTTTAGTGGATACGCAACATTAGGTACACATTCCATCTAATGTTGGCATTTTCGCGAGTGAGTTTCCATGAGCTGATACATTACTTATCGTAGCTGCACGTGATTGGTAAGCAAGTATTGCTAGAAAGATCCGATTTCACCCCACCCTCGAACCGAACAAACAAGGACAAACTCTGCAACCCGATTCCCCCTCACCTCTCTACTACAATGCCCTTGCTCAGCCTCCCCAATGAGTTGATTCTCCTAATCTCTCGAGATCAGTCCCCACCAGAGGTTAATGCTCTCTTGAGGACCAACCGTCGTCTCTCATTCCTCCTTTCACATACCTTAATCGATAGCATCTTCCGTAGCCGCTCTGGAAAACATGGGAGGCGGGTCCTCTATGTTCTTGCCAAGGCGGAAGATACCGAGGCAGTTCGTCACCTTCTGGATAGAGGCGTTTTGAAACTGGATGGGAATGCGTCTCTCCTAAATGACGCTGTTCTTACTCAGAGTGCAAAAGCGGTTTCTACACTGATAAAATGTGGTGTGAGCGCCACCACAAAGGACTTTGACGACCGTACCCCACTGGCACTCGCGGCCATGAAAGGTAATAAGGCTATGGTGGAAATACTCCTCGGGGCAGTAGGAAGTGAGCGTAGGGAGGTTAACTCGCGGGACCGCGCACTCGAGACACCCTTACACCTCGCGGCGAAGTTTGGGCATGGCGGAGTTGTAGAATTGTTATTGAAAAACGGGGATATTCACGTTAACGCACGGAACCGCAACGGCACCACCCCCTTGGGCATGGCGGCCAAGAATAACCATGAGGTAGTGCTCCGGCTTCTTCTGTGTGACAACAGAACCGATGTCAATGCCTCGGACTTCTCTGATTGCACACCCCTCCATGCAGCCACCGATAACGGCCACGCAAACATTGCTCACGCACTCCTAGAGCATGTGGGAGTTGACCCCAATCCAAGAGACCGCGATGGAGAGACCCCCATGCACGTCGCTGCGCGATTCGAGCAGCTTGCTGTCATCAAAGTGTTTCTCGCAGATGGGAGGGTGGACACCAACCTCCAAGACAACCGCATGCGTACTCCACTTTACATCGCCGCAGACCACGGGTACCCATCCGTGGTTAAGCTCCTCCTAGGTCTCATCCTGACATTTCCTAACACCACCGACTATGAGTCCAAAACTCCACTGCACAAGGCAGCAGAGCGCGGGCTCGAATCTGTTACGAAAATTCTCTGTGATGACCCCAGGACGAATATCAAAGTGAAGGACATAGATGGATACACCCCTTTGCACCTTGCCTCTCGTAACGGTCACGACGGTGTCGTGCAGATTTTACTCGAGTGTGCGACAGCACAGGCGGAAATGGAGAAAGCTGCTACTGCTCTGATAAATCCACACGCGGTGGATTTGCCGATCCCGCCTGGGAGGCGAGTGTTGGAGGCGTTTTCTGCCCCTGTGGTCAGATACCCAGCCCACCAGTGAAAAAAAATGAAAAGAGTCTTCCTCCTTTTATGCAGGACGACTCAGGACTGACTCTGTGAGTTTTCTGTTTGTTTGTCTACTTTTGTTACAATTATTATACCCCTTGTCTGGAACTGTTTTTTTTCTTCGATTTCTTTTTGTCCTACCTTAAGTGCTCCAGGGCGTGCTCTTAGTGCATTGATAAAGTTAGCTTTTGCAAACAAAATATGTTTCATGACAAATAGCGGAGTTAGCGCTGTCTGCCAGATGATGGTCATGATGAAAAGACAGCCGATCGAGATTCAATTGCGGTTTAAACCATTTTTTTGCTGTTTATAATCAATTTTTTTATGGATAATGAGAATGATCCTGTTGAAATAATTTTTCGGTAGTCTCGTGATGCGATCGATGTGATAGTCTTGGGTGGTGTGCCAACGGTTGAATGTTAGCTTTCCTAGCTTGGCCTGCTTTAGCACTCTGAATAGGATAATTGGCCATATCTATGGGGTAATGATTAACCCTGATCGACACATAAACCATCCATCGACCATCAACTCCGGCCTCCCGTCCCTCTACCCTTGTACTGTACTATACAGTACTACCTTGAGCTATCATATTAATAACCCGCGAGCGCCAATTCCCTGAGGGATAAATTCTGTACAGTGAAAACATTTTATGCACTCCTGCACATTGATGATTTCCCTTCTATTTGCTTCCTCTGCCTTTTCTTTCTTCTCAAGAGACTTTCCTCAGAGTTTTGCCTGAGCATTGAACAGTACCAACTTATCCGCCTTCTTTCAGAACTACCATATCCTTTCGCCTGGCACACAGCGAATACAAAAAAAATAGTACCCCTATAGAGAAGGAAAAAAACCAATGTCCGTATGATAAAAAAATAGTTTCACACATTCCAAATCACCGGTCCTTTTTCCTTTTCCCCCTTCAGCAACGTTTATGTTCAATAAAGATGTTATCATATTAGCTTTCCTTACCCCCGAGACGAGAAGAAGATTGAAAAATTCGTGTATGGAGGTTGAGAATTATTTCCCAGGTCTATATTTTATGGGGTTCCTAGGTGGCACAGTGGGTCAATCTCGCGCTTGCTGTGCACTTGGGGGGGGGGGGGGGGCCAAGGGGTTGGATCGTCCGTGGTTGCGGGGTGGTGTCGTTCTTTATTCCATGTGGTGCCTGTCCTGTGGGGCTTGGAGGTAGGAGGCGGGTTTCCGAGTCTGTATCTGAAGGGTTGCAAATTGAAGATTCGCGTTTGGGGGTTAAAAGAAGAAAGAAAATAACTTTATTTGCTCTTGTCGCCTTTGGTCGAGTTTGGGGAATGCGGGTGGAGGTACTGAATGTTAGGTTGTCGCAATCTTTCATTTTGCAAGAATATTCGGGTCTGGGCCTATATCTTCATCTAAGAAAGGTCTTTTTTTTTTTTTTTTTGCTGTGACATGTCTGGGTAGATCTCGGTACCTAATCCCTTTTTCTCAATACTGGCTCATACTGTAGGTTTTTCTGTGAATAAAAGTGCAAAGTTTAGTACATCTAGAAGATCTGTTACAGCTCGGGGCCAAAAAGGGGGGGGGGTGGAGTAATGCCTCCAATGCGCACAACTGCGCGGGTTGCTATCAGCCTGGCAGAGCTTTAGTACATTACGAGTGATGAAAGGTGATGTGATATGGTGGAGTCAAGCTTGGTAACGGGAGGAAATGAGTTTTCACACCTCTCGTTTGCTTTTCTTAGATGGAATTCGGGTAGTGATTACCGTGGCTCCACGACGGCAGGTGCGTGAAGGGGCTTATCTTAAGCTAGCGATTACTAGTAATAGTAACTGATTAAATAAAGACAAACCGCCAGGTCGGGGGGAAAAACAAAGAAGCTTGACTGTCTCCGATTCTCACATCCGGGGGGGAAAAGGGGGGGGATTTGATAAGTCTGAAATGTAGCGATAGTATCACAGGAATCGATTACTCCGAATAATGATGCAGGAACATGCGGTTAGTGAGACTATAATAGGCGTAGGGTTTGCACAGCACGATTGTCTGTTTGAGAGATATTCCACCAGGATGGGGAAGGCTTACTAACTAACCTACAGTACCCGCGAGTTGTCGTTCTTAAGCCCCAGTAGTCCGAGCCGGCTACTGCTGCTCAAGCACAGAAAGGAAATTCTGTTTCCAAGACACTTGCTGACAATGCAGATCCAGTAGGAGCAGAGCATGATACTGAGAAGAACAGTGTTTGGTAGCTGATTCAAGCTTTTAACATTGCGGCTACGGGGTTGAACGTCCCGGCGATAATGCTGTGCCGCACAGTTGCAACCGTTTGGATCGCATTAAGAATGCCTGAGCGAAGATATTTAGATTTCTTGCAAGGCGGCCTACTCAGACTTTGGCAGCGATAACCGTTAGGGATGCAAGTTTTAAAGTTACTGTTTAAGAACTGGAGTTCCAAACAATGGTACTGTAGATAGATGGATATGTAGGTATCTCAGTTGTGCCATCCAGAAAATAATAAGGGCAATTCAGGAACTTGGAAGGGGTACAGTAGGATATTCTCTAACTTAGAAGTTGCACTATCATCTCACACCGTTTACCCAGATACCGACTATCAACCAATTACCATTCCAAATCTTAATTTCTTCTACTGCATCTTTCACAGTGCGACTGAGTGGAACGAACACCACAAGACTCATTCAACGCCCGACTGCCCCACTGAATATCACAACAAATCACTCGTGCTATGAATCTGAATATATTCCCGAGTGACACCCCATGCCTATCACGCCAAAGCGAAGTTCACACTCATAACGTTATTTCATACTTAGCTATAAAATAAGTAAACCTTTTAACCCGTATATCCATATCCATACCCCCGCATAAGCAAGTTAGTTACCCCCATCAAGCCAAATCTAACAACCCACAGACTAGCAATACAATACCACAACCTCAACCCCACCAAGTAAAAATAAGCCAAACCCCCCCCAAGAAAAAGATACCCCCACCCCTACTCTCGCTATCGCTATTGCCAATCATTCCCCACCCTTCGGCTTCTTCCTTACAAGACTTGCCGGGGGTACATTCATCACCACCTCCCCCCCCCCCTTGCCCTTGCCCCCTTCCACTACCACCACCTCCTGCTGCTGCTGCTGTTGCTGCGACTTCGGTTTCTTCCTCAAAAGCCCCGCAGATAAGATATTCACACCATTCTTCTCCTGCACCTCCGTCACGCCCGGTAACTTCCCCTCCTCCTCCCCAGCAACTCTCGACTTTTTCCTCACTAGCCCTGCAGAAAGTACGTTTACACCCGCGATACTCGGAGTACTACTCTTCCTCCTGACCAGTCCTGCAGATAGTGTATTCACCACTACTCCTCCACCACCCCCCGTGCCATTCTCCTGCTCCTTAGTGCTTTCAGCAACTTTAATCAGGCCAACAACGTCAACGCCCCAATCCCCCTTCTCCGCAACACCAGGCTGTACACTCTCAATCCACTTCCGACTCCCCCGCTTGGCGCTCTCGAGGTCGCCAAAGTCGGAGTGGTTCAGTAGACTATCGACTGTCTTATTGTATGCTTTCTCGTCGAGGGTTAGGAGTGAGGGGATGAGGAGTGGTGTGGTGGCGGTGGAGGTTGACGAGAAGCTTAATGCTCGTAGTTTCTTTTTCGTGGGTTGGAAGGTGGTGGTGGACGAGGAGTGGCGTTTTCGCGGTGAGGGGGTTGGCGAGGGAGGGGTTGGGGCCGGGGTTGAAGCTTCTGCCGGTGGAGGGGGTAGGGAGG
Organism: Choiromyces venosus 120613-1; assembly: GCA_003788595.2. NCBI lineage: Eukaryota > Fungi > Ascomycota > Pezizomycetes > Pezizales > Tuberaceae > Choiromyces > Choiromyces venosus. Next base: position 682,182 of record ML120362.1, read on the forward strand.
TGTTAGTGGAGTCGAAGGGGCCGACACTCTCTATTGGGGATTTTTCCTGACTACTGTTGGCAGTAGCGGGGGCACCGATGGTATTCTCCAAGAATGTCGGAGTGGTGGTGGAAGTCGGTGAGAACACTACTTCATCCTCCGGAATACCTTCCCCGCCTAGACTAGCAGTGGTCATCTTCCGCTCCTTCTTCACCCCCTCGACAACAACCCATAAGAACCCAACGCACCGACCAAGCGAACACTCCTGCCGGAAACTCATTAATTCCCAGAACTGTTCTATAGTCTTAATGTCTCTCCAGCTCGCTGCACGCTCCTTGACCTTCCCCCCTCCACCAAGGCCCGCATCCTTAGACCCAGCCACACCATTCAACTCGTCCAAGTACCTCGCCTTAGGATCGTCCGGGAAGTGCGGTATGACCTCTCGGACGGAAACATCATTGTCAAGATCCAGCTTGAACGGATGTCCGTTAACCCACTTTACTCCACCTTCCTCAACACTCGGGATCATAAACCTAGTCTGTCCAGCATCAAATCCAGGCACGAGCAAGTATCCCTTCCCCCCACTCGAGGCATATTCCTGCAAAACCGGATCAAGCACCTTCCCCCACCACGCGACCAACCCTCGGTCTGTCAGGACATGCTTCTTCTTATTCTCTGCCGAGTTCGGAAACAAGTACTGGGACTGGCTCCGGGCAAATAGTGATATCGTAGCCGTCAAGTGCGGATCTGCCCTCCTCGCCATGTCGAAAAGGTATTTGATGAAAGCTGTGGAAATGGTGCGTAGTGTGGACTTGCGCTCCCCGGTTTCTGTAGCGAATGACGAGACATTCGAGGGGAGGTATCCGCTGCTATCGGCTTTTGAGATGAAGAATGTCCGGGAGTGTTGCTTCGGGATGGTGTAGATTAAGACTTCGATTGCGAAGACCAGGACGCTTTCGTGGGAGAGGACGAGGAAGTGCGATTCGAGGGTTGTGCGGTGTGGGTCCTGGTTTGGTGGAGGGCTAAAGAGGGGGAAATGTCGTGAGGGTGGGGTAGAGATGTGGTAGAGCTTTAGGGACAGAGTAGTGGGGAGGAGGGAAGAAAGGAGGGGCGCAAGAGGGTCCTCTGTGGGATTGCCAGGGGGAGGAGATTTTTTGGGCACGTTGGAGGATTCGGTTGATGTTGGTGTTAATTGAGGAGTAGTTGGTGAAGACATTGTGGTAGCGGCGGTGGTCCTTCTGGTACGGCAATAGTAGGGAGGTGGTGTTGAGGTTTATGAAGCTGATTATCCAGATAATTATCAGCCTGGTTTTGGACACGAGACCAGGAGACGCGAACTGAACGCGTTAAGTGGCTGACTAAGCAAAGTTGTTGGGTTCATGGGATGTCACCCGGAGGTTAGACAATCTTTGCATCATCTCCTCAACCAATTGGCCCAAATAAGGCCTCCTATGATGTCGTAAAAGGCGGATCTAAGGTATAGAGCTCTTCTATACCCTCAGCTACTATGCCAGCACCATAAAAGCAACACCACAGAAAAACCTCCAGCATAAATTCGATTGCCACACGTCCAATACCGGTACACCAGCAACCCCCCATCTCCCCCCCAACCACACCCCCATGAGTAAACATATAGGGGCTCACTGACTTTTGTGAGCACCATTAATGACTCCCATTGACCGTGGAAAGTCAAGGATATACTTCCTTCCCCAGACAAGCCTACAGATTCGAAAACACCTCCCTTTTTAGCAGAATATATATGTGTCATTCAAAATTTTATAAATATTCACTTGTTTCCCTCAGAATGGAACTCCGGGCTGGTTATGTACTTTCTACCAACCGCTACCTTGAGATTGGTACAAAACCAAGACAGCCATAGTTCTTTCGAACGACCACATATGATAGCAAGAACGCATGTCCAAGTCAAAGAGCAAATGCAACACTCCCGCGACACTCATATTATTCTACCATGATTGATACCTTATTAAACCAAACACCCAGAAGATGGAAGCCTCCTCTGCTCTCCACCTCCACGATGATAATTACATAAAATTAAAGTCCATATTATAACCCACCTCCCTCTATCTCTCCGACACTATATAAACAATCTATAAGAACCCCATCCATCAATCCATCCATATATCTATCTACTGTATCCAATCCAATCTATAACAATCCCGATCAAAACCAAAAACCCAAACAAAACAACCCCCCCTCCTATTAACAAAACGTAAAATTCTCCGGCGCAACAACCTCCTTCCCTACCGCCGCCCCAGCGCCCAAAACCCCCGCAGCAACCAGCCCCTCAGCACCAACCCCGACCCCCTCCACTACCGCCAACAACGCCGCTCCCCCCAGCGCACCCGATCCCGCAGCTCTGACACCCCTTCGCAAAGCCAATGTCCCTCCAGTCAAGAAGCCGGAGAAAACTACCCTCCATTAGCACTCCAATCCACTCCCACCTTCGGCAGGAAAGGACAAACCAGCATTAAAAGCATCCTCCCTCCCCCTCCCACTCCTAACCCCGCATTCAAACGCCGAATACACCCCTCCCCATATTCCAAAACTCCCGGCGGAGACCGGTGCACGGGAGGATACTGCTCGGAGGATGTTACTGCCCTGTTTTTCTTATCTTAGCTGCTGCTCTCATCCACTCACTCACTAGGGGGGAGGAACGTTTCTGAAAGCTTGAATGCCGTGGTATGTTCCGCCGCCGATTGCCTACAATACAGTATTACTATTAGCGGAGCTGGAGAGGTTGGGGGGGGAGGGGGAAGGGGGAAGGGGGAAGGGGAAAACAAACACCCATGCAAAAAGCGCCGCCAAAGTCGTTTATTATTATCGTCCAGGTTGTTCTGACATTCTTACTTGTGCTCGTGGCCATATTATCGGTGCATATAGTATATAAGCAAAGTTGTTTTAAACCACTTGACTCAACTGGCTGTAGGTCGGAATGATACGGAGGAGGCGGTCGGCGGCGGGCTTATATACATACAGTATAGCACAATTGGACCAGCATTGACCAAGGGGGTTGGTTAAAATAATTTTTTTCTCTTCATTTTTCAGGGGTTAGTTGAGCTCATTGTTGTTCTTTTTTTTTTCTTTTTTCTTTTTTTCAGTAGTTGAGCCGCAGAGAAGTGGGCTTATTCCTTTTCCAGCCAGAATGGCGTGGGAGAGGCCGCTGGTGAACCCTTGCATGATGGATGGATGGGGTGGTACTGAGATGGGAATAGGGGTTGACTGGCATTACTGGATTTTGGATGGCACGGATTGGTTGGTTTGGCTCGTTCGAGTACCGTAGGTTGTTGTGGGGCCAGATCTGGGCTTATGTCTGTCGGTTAGTCGGGCGGGAAGGTTCGACTTGGTGTGGTGGTGAGCTTAAGTTTACTGTACTGCACAGTAACTACTGCGTTGATAAGGCTTCTCGTATCGTATCGTACGGTATATTTTGCTGGACTGCTGCTGTGTTATATCACAAGACAAGACAAGTCAAGACTTGCGTCGTGAGACGTGCATTTGTGGTTTGGATTATAATGGTAGTGTTGCGATTAATATGGCGAAATCTCCTGTTCGCTATCCATTTGGTGCCGAGAGAGGCGTTGTTGTTGATAAGATACAAGAGAAAACAGCAGGCTTAAATACCGTACAGTACTGTACATTGCTCAATATCCATAATGCGCGTCCCATAATTAGTCCACGCACTTTGGTCGTAATCTATGCTGCGGCTGTTGACGAGTCCCATAATACTGTATTTCTCACAGACATAGAAATTCCCACGAGTGAGTGAGTTTTGTACGTACGGTAGTGAATTCTTCTCAATCGATACCAGCTGGAGAGAATACCGTACAGTACGTAGTACTATACCAGTATCCATATCATTTGTGCACCCAAACCCACGATATCCATATTGAGTAAAAAAAAAAAAATATAAAAAAAAACTCATGATAATAAAACAAATAAGAAAAAAAAAAAAGAAAGAGAGGAAAAAAAAACCCCTTTCCCAGCCATGAGTTTTTTTTGTTTGTTTTCATAATAATACACACTAGAATATCATACTAGTAAGTTAAACTCAAGTATAAACACAGGTATAATTAACAAAAAAAAAAAGACAGAAAGGAGAAGAAAAAATTTGATGAAGAGAAAAAAAGCAAAAAACCCATACTCCAAATCCCACCCTAACCCTTCCGATCGTGCAATGATGGAAAAAAAAAAAAAAAATAGAAACAGTGAAGGAAATGAAAAAATACACTACTCAATGATAACAGCATCTCCCCCTCCTCCATGCCATGAACCCCACTCTACTCCCTCCGGAGCGCAAGAATCAACTGTCCCATCTTCTCATCACAACTCTTCTTCTCCGCCTTCAACTTCAACCCCAATTCCTTCACCTCCGCCACTAGCTCCTCCATCCTGCCTTTATTCCTCTCGCACTCTTTCGCCCACTTCTTCGCAGCAGCTTTATACCTTCTAATCTTCTCCTCACCTTCACCCACTACCCTTCCCCTGCGCGCGAGAACCTCCCGGAGCATGGCCACTTTATCACCGCCCACCTCAGTTAGTATCTCCGCGTCGTATATTTCCGACAGGATATCTTCGAACGCGGCGGATTGGCGGTGGGATTGTGAGTCCTGTGCTTGTCGCGAGGCATTCCATTTCGCTTCCTTCTCGGCCGTATCGTGAAGGAGTTGGGCGAAGCGGACGCGGGACGCTTTAGACTCCTGGGCAGCTTTGTCGAGGTCTTTCTTTAGGCCTTCCTTTTCTTTAGCGAGTTTGCGGGTGGCGAGTTCAGTGGTAGAAATGGTTTGTTGGAGGTGGGCTATTGTAGAGGTTGAGATTTGGTGCTGGTCGTTTGCAAGGCGGAGTTTTTCCTCGAGGGATTGCAATTGGCGGGAGAGTGCTTCAAAGTCTTCATTTGCGTTTTCGCTGCCAGCGGCCTCGAGGTCTGCAAGTTTGGACTCTAGTGAATGGATTTCTTTTTCCAAGATTGGTATTCTCTTGACACGGATTTCGACATCTTCTTTGGACTTTTCTAGGAGAGTGCTAGTTTCTTCTAGTTCTGCGATTTGCTGCCGGAGGGATAGCGTTTCGGTTTCGATCACGCCGACGTGCTCATTTTCCTCAGCAAGTTGGCGGCGGAGGCCTAGAATCTCTTCTTCAAAGGACTGCGCTCGCTTTTCTTCTTCCGAGTGCTGGGTTTTGAGAATTTCGTTGAGGCGCTTGGTGTCATTTACTAGTCGCTGGAGGGATGATTTATCGCCTTCTAGAGCCTTAACTCGGTCTTCGAGGTCGCGATTCTTCTTGCTTAGTTCCCCTTTCTCTAAAGTCAATTGCCTGATGCGCTTTTCCATCTCTGCCAGTTTCGCTTTGAGTGCTTCGAGCTCTTCTGAGTGCTTCTTGACTTTCTCCTCTGCTTCTGCGACAGTGCGTTTGATGGCTTCTTTCTCGCCTTCTAGGATTCCGACTTTATCCTTCATCTGTTCTCCACGTCTGCCCATCTCGTCGTTGGCTTGCATTAGTTCCTTGACACGCCCTTCACTCTCGATCAACAGTCGTTTCAGCAATAGATATTCGGTTCTCAATTGTCTGATGCCAAATGCTGCGAGGGTAGCTTTGTCGAGAGGCTCATCCAAGCCAGCTTCTTCAGCAACACGCCTAAGACTCATTTCCGCCTCCTCGGCAGCCTCGTCAAAGTCCTCTCTTTCACCGCCTCCATGTAGCTCAGTGATAATCTGATCAAGACCATCGTCGTAATATTGACTAATCTCTCGAGACTTCTCTTCGAGCCACTCGTCGGCTTCTTCCTCCTCAATCATTCTAGACGAACCGTGATCAACGGGCATGAGGTTCACCATCTCGTCGAGTTCCGCTTGTAGGTGTTTTACCAATGCGTTTTGTTCCTCTAGAAGATTGGTATATTTCGCTTCTCGGGCCTCTGATTCCGCACGATGTGACTCTTCAGTGTTTTTTAGTCTGTCTTGAAGCTGGATTATAACGTTGCGAAGTTGTTGATCGCCCCCCACCCCATCGGCTTGCTGTAAATTATGGGCATTCATTTCTAGGGCTTGTTTAAGATGGGCCACCGTGCGATCCTTTTCTTCTGCTTCCTTTTGGTGCTGCTTATATCTCTCCTCATAGTACTTGATACGTTCCTCCAAACTCATTGAAGCTTGTTGCCTATGTTTCAAGACCTCTTTATGGTCGGTGTTCATCTTGTCAACCATGGCAGAATGACTCTTCGCTTGGGCTTCACGCTCTTCCATATTTTTCCGCACTTCTTTTTCAAGTCTCTCAACGTAGCCTTCTAAATCTTGAACGGTTTGGTGAACTTCGGCGTGCCGCTTTTTCCAGTGGAAAACAAGTGTTTCTTGTTCTTGTCGGGCCAGTCGATGTTCTTGTTCAAGTTTGCTTAGGAGTTTGACCACACCTTCAAGCTGGGTGATTTTCATTTGAAGAGCTTCCGGTTTAATTTCTGAGGGTAGGGTTTCATCTAGGGTGCTACCCTGCCCGATTGTAGGCATGCTCATGTTTTCAGATTGACCATCAGGCTGCTCGGGGTTGATGTTGCTATTTTGCAGGAGCTTTAACAACTCGTCGTTGAGTGCCTCGGCTTGTGACATCCGGGAAAACAATGCCCGACTGGGCTGGCTAGAATCACCTTCATGACTTATATCCTTGGTATCCTCTCCGACGGAGTGTGGTATATCAACTTGATACAGGTCATCGCCAAAATTCAGACTTCGAGTCTCGGGATTAGTTTCAACCGTCTCCGGGACATCCGCCTCTGGTCGGAAGCTTAGATCCTCAGAGAATCCGGACCATAGACGTCCACGGTTTCCGTCATCACTAGGGTGCATAGTCAGTTTGTATTGTAATAGAAAAAAGCCAATTGTACAGAAGACTTACTCAAATGAATCCCTTGTCTCGTCATCTCCTTCCTTTTGACCTCGGGAGTGTGACCTACGGTTTGTGGTGGAAAAGGTTGATTGTGCAACACTTGGGCTTGGTGGTAGCGACGGGTTTTCACTATAATTGGTAAGCATTCGCTCGCATTGAATATACAGAAAGGAAAAAAACACATACCGGACTTCCTCAGGAACATTTCCCCCAAGCCTCCCTGGATCGAACAAGCGCTTTTCTCGGGCATTTCCTTTCGCAGAATCTACCGGATCACTCCTACTCCTAGCCCTCCCTTTGCCAACCTTCACGACAACTCCCGCAATAACATGGGGCGAGGGTGTTAGATTGGCTGTATTTGGTGGAGGTTCGTCGCCATTGCTCCTGGAAGACCTATCAATTGGCAATATAGGGGAAAACTCCAGCGAGGCATCAGAGGAGTCCCAGTTGGACAGCCTCAAGGGTTCTGTGGGAAAATCGAATCCACTGCCCAAGGAAGAAAATCTCGGGCTATGAGCGAGGACTTCGGTTGCGGATATAGATTTCGGAGATGCTGAAGGAGGGGTATTCATAGAAACTCGACGGACGTTGCCACTCTGCTTAAGTTTTGTAACGTAGTCGGGTTCATATTTATTCCTAGGAGTAGAAGTAGCAATGAGCGCGGCCGAATATATTTTTGATTGAGAAAAATCTGCTTGAAAGCTGGAGATATTTCTTGCAGTTGTCTCGGGGAATGGGTCGTCACCGCTGGTCTGGTAAAACTCAGCAGGCCCGAGCGATGGTGAAGATGAGCGGGATAATCGTATTGATGGTGCCTCAAGATCACTATCCTGCGCCGCTGCTTTGCCCGAGCTAGGGCTTGAGTCCTTGGAAGGATCTGTCTGCTCAGCTGCTTTAGGGTCGGCAACCGGAGGAGAAGATCTCGACATAGAGCTTGGGCCTGGATCCGCAGATCCACTGCGGGATGGCTCCGATGAATTCTCTTTCTGAGAAGGTATCAGAGAAGATTGGTTAGAGGTGGGTTGCGTAGTAAAATTGTTTGTTTTTGGCAGGGCCGAAATTGCTGTCGAGGGGTTTGATTGTGAGGTGAAACCTAGCACGTTACTTGATATATGATCATCCGGAGATTGGGCTGAATTCCTAATCGACTCAGTGGGCCTAGATAATACTGACTTATCATTCCCGGAATTAAGCCTATCGTCTCCAGGATTAATCAATTCTGTTCCCGTCAACCTTGTACCACTTCCTGTAGGTCCATCTCTTGAGCGAGGTTTTATGGAATGCTCAGTTTTTCCGTTGTCCCCCACTGCAGTACCAGGATGGGGATTATCGAGCCCTGTTCCATCATTCGATCCCCTTGTGGGGATTCCACGTGATCTGTCTGAAAACTTTGATGAAGCCGGGGATGAAGGTAGTTCCTCTGGGGTTGACGATACCAGACTCAAGTCGTGCTCCGCACTCTCGTGCACCACCTCTTCTAGGAGCCGTAATGGCTTGAGAAGAGCTTTACGGGCAAACGGCGAATTCCTAGAAAACTCTTCGCCCAGAATCTCAATCTCATCACTGGTAAATTCAATGTCTTTTCCACTGACAAATGATGCCTCGTCTCCTCCGACAAACCCAGACTCTTCAATAAACCTATCAGTCTGTGAACCTCGAACCCGTGCCGCATGACCTGAACGTTCGTCCTGCTCATGATCGCTACCATCGATAGAATCATCGTAATATTCGTCTGAATTGAGCCACTGCTGATAGTCCACTTGTTGAGATGCGTTTGGTGTGCCCTGCTCAGAAGGTGCTGGCGATGATGCAGTTATCTTTTCGGGGCTGTCTCGAACTCTCCGCAGGCTAGTTCGTCTAGAGGAGCCAGTTGTAGGCATAGGTATTAAAGATTTTGAATCTGCACTCGCATTTTGGATCTTATAGGTTACAGTGGAATCGTCTTCATTAGGGATGTTAGAAGCATTTTCTAATGATTGCTTGCTTTGTAGGAAGTGGGCACCATGTCTTGGAGAATCTTCTTTATGTTCTGAAACCCTGGCCCGATATTTCTTGACTATAATAGGCTCCGGAGGCCCATCATCGTCACTATGTTCGTGTGCAAGCTCAGACCTGCCATTCGAGGCCATTTTACCACCCACAGCATTCTCCTTCGGGTCAATATTCTCGTTCAATCCTTCCTGCGCTGGCAGCGAACCTGAAACATTTCTTGACTGGCGTCTTTGTGAGTTAGGATCGTTGGCGTTAACAGGCGCAAGGATGTTGGAGCGATTTTCTATGACGGGAGGCGAGGATGGAATCGAGTCTGGATTGTTCTTGTTGATCTTGGGTATTGGAATATAGTCGTCATCGTCGGAATCTTCCTCCGTTTGAAGGAAGGAAGAAGAAACAATGATCGGTTGATGTTCTCCCTGTCTTCCTCGTCGTCTAAAGGGTAAATCTATTGATTGTTATAGAAATTCTTTGGGGGGTCAAGATAAATTTAGAGGGATGACATACCATTAAGGTCAAATGTAGTATCGGTAGGAGAGGGGAGTGAAGCGTGGCCGTCGCTATCGGGGGAAGCATATGCTTCATCCATGGCCGAAAACAAAAACAAACTACTCTTGCAATAAAGTAGAGTACAATAGTATTGATCGCTGTGGACTAGGGAATGAAGGTCGGAAGAATGCGAGGTCTGTGAGGCGACAGACGGGCGACGGAGTAAAAGTTGTTTATGATTAGAGGCTGGGAGAAGGGAGGAGGTATGATAACAATGTTGTTGGCTTTGAGACCTAGGGGATCAAGTTGCGGGCAGGAACTTCTTTCATTTGTTTTGGCTGGGCGACGCGACCGTTTCACTACCATGCGCGCCAAGACCAACAAACACCTTTTTGCGCCACCCAAATTTGGCGTATGATACTAGGGGGTGCATGTAAGTGATTAATATTTTGTGGCGCATGTGGCACCACATCAGAGTGCACATTGAAGCACAGGTACAGTACGGTACTGTACTGTACAGTACATGCCACCATCACAGCCCTCAAGCGATCAGGCATGGAATTAATCAACTCTTCCAGCCTTTCCCATCCAATTTGATCCCATGCCTCTCCAAGAGCCTATTTCAAAACCGTTAAATCATCAGGTGCCTTGAGCCTTCATGCGTAGGTAAATCATCCGGTGGGTTTACTAGTTAATTCCCACCTATATGGTTATACATGGTGTAGTGTATCATTATCAAGTTTTATATCCCCTCATCGAAGCTGTTTTCCTCTGCTGTCTTCAGCTTTGAACACACTCGTTGATAAACGTACAGTAATGGGATATGGAAGTATAAATGTGGCAGAGTAGTAACTCTATGATAGTTTAAATACGAGTGATTTTATGTGGAGGCTTGTTCTAACGAGCATTGAGCAATAGCAGTGGAAAGTTACTCCAGGACCAGACAATTATCTTTTTAATGTGGTGGTGGTTGTTGAGTCTCAAACACGGTTTCACGTGACCGTCTCCTTCTTACCATGCCTGCCATATCACTGGTCCAGGCAAGAATGGCTTGGAATAACTTTTAACATCTCGTGGTAATAATGTCTAATAACGTAACCAAGCCCTTGAGGAGCGTACTCGACAAAGTAAATTATAGGTTAATAATGTCTAATAACGTAACCAAGCCCTTGAGGAGCGTACTCGTACTGTAAACAAGACAAAGTAAATTATAAGTTAATAATGTCAATGTAATGTCTATCCCGAGTTTTCAAAGGTCGGAATGCGAGGAACATGGTTTTTCGGGCCGGGCCAGTCCGGTAAGGCAATATCCCTGTCGATCCCTTCCTGCGCAGTATTCTTTAAGGACAACGCTGCAAGCTTCCCCCTTATCTTCCCAACACAAGACAAAAAATCATCATACGAGTGCTTGCTTCCGTTTGTTTACCCACCCTCGATATATATTCTCCTGATCTCATCTTCTGAGCTAAAATTGGATTGGAAATATTTTCCTTCTCTTAAACACCAGGAACCTAAACAATGAGCGGAACGACCGTCACGGGAAATCTCCCTACGACTGAGCTTACTCGCTGGCGTCTCAAGACAGAGGATGGCCGTCAAACATGGCATTACCTCAAAACTGACGAGGAAGTCGCCGCATGGCCTCAATCTACGGCTGATAAATACCATCTCGGTCTCCCCACTGTATGGCTGATGTTATTCCACCCCTTTTTTTCCCCACTGGCAGCTGATAAGTGTACAGGGACTACCGACCCTACCAACACCAGGTACGCCCTTAGATGCTGCCCGAAATGGCCTGTCCTTTTTTTCCAAGCTTCAACTTTCGGAAGGGCAATGGGCATGTGAATACGGTGGCCCAATGTTTCTTCTACCGATAAACATGATTGCCTACTTTGTCACGAATAGCGAAATTCCAGAAGAATGGAGGATCGAAATACAACGATATCTTGCTGCTCGGGCACATCCCGAGGATGGCGGTTGGGGATTACACATTGAGGGTGAATCAACTGTTTTCGGTACTGCTCTCAACTATGTCGTTCTTCGTATCGTTGGTATGTCACCAGATCACCCCGTTTGTGTCAAAGCACGGAAGACACTTCATGCTCTAGGAGGAGCATTGCAGTCTCCACTATGGGGGAAGGTCATGTTATCGTTGATGGGATGCTACAAGTGGGAGGGAGTGAATCCGGTCCCGCCGGAGCTGTGGTTACTGCCGAATTGGGTGCCTTTTCATCCCTGGAGGTGGTGGGTACATAACCGACAAGTCTTCTTGGCCATGTCTTACCTTTACTCGTTGAACAAGACTCGGCCTGTGGATGATCTTACAATCGCCCTCCGGAAGGAATTATATGTTGAATCTTACGATTCTATTGACTTCTCCCTACACAGGAACACGGTTGCCCCGAAGGATATCTACCATCCGCATACTAAAGTCTTGGATACACTGAATGAGATCTTGACGGTATGGGGAAAATGGATTTGCCCCAACAAACTGCAAGAGATTGCTCGCAATCACGTCTACAAACTCATTAAGCTCGAGGACGAGAACTCTGATTATTGCTGCCTTGGACCTGTGAACAACCCTATGAATTTGGTTGCACGTTACTTCACAGAGGGCGAGTGTCATGCTGTAAATATGCACCGGGAGACAATCAAGGACTTTTTATGGATGACGAACGAGGGGATGTTGGCCAATGGTACGGATGGTGTACAATGCTGGGATACAAGCTTTCTCATTCAAAGTGTTCTTGAATGCGGATTCGGTGAAGATCCTCAGTATAGGCATATGCTTATCAAAGCATTGCAGTTTTTGGATACCCAGCAAATTAGAGAAGAACCGAAGGAGAAAGAATTCTCTTATCGCCAGCAACGCAAAGGCGCCTGGCCATTCAGTAAGAGGGCTCAAGGATATACTGTTTCTGACACCACCGCCGAGGGACTTAAATCAGTTCTTCTACTTCAAAGTGTCCCGTATAGCCCCCCCTACCTAAGACTCAGATAAAACAAGGGCTAACAATAATAATCGTTAGTGGTATGCCAAAGTTGATCTCAGACGAACGCCTTGAAGATAACGTCGATGTTCTTCTCACTATGCAGAATGCCAATGGCGGATTCGCCAGCTACGAGCTTATTCGTGCTGGCCCATGGCTGGAATCTCTTAATGCTGCGGAGGTATTTGGCCGTATCATGGTGGAGTATCCGTATCCTGAATGCTCGACCGCAGTCATTATGGGTCTTCAGCAATTTATCAAGACCTACCCCAATCACCCGCGACGAACGAAGATTGAGAATGTTGTTAGACGCACTGTCCAGTATATCAAGAAGGCCCAGGAGCCGGATGGAAGTTGGTACGGGAGCTGGGGGATTTGTTTTACGTATGCTACCATGTTTGCCACCGAGGCCTTGAAGAGCACAGGCGAAACCTATGACAATAGCCCAACGATGAAAAAAGCGGTTGAATTCTTGTTAAGTAAGCAGCGTGATGATGGGGGGTGGGGCGAGAGCTACAAGAGCTGTGAGACTGGTATCTATACCGAACATAAGGAGACTCAGGTTGTAAATACTGCTTGGGCAGTGATTGCCTTGATGAACGCTGGATATAAGGAGCGTGGTCCAATTGAGAGGGGGATTAAGGTAAGCACACTAGTCTGCCGGGCTTTACCAGGAAGATACTAATTTTTATAGTTGATCATGCGGCGCCAACAACCAAATGGCGAATGGCTGCAAGAGGGAATTGAGGGTGTGTTCAACAAGAGTTGGTTAGTTCACCCTTGACTTTTTTGTTTTGTTTCGGGCTAATAATTGTAGCATGATCTCTTACCCGAACTATAAATTCACGTTCACGATCAAGGCACTTGGAATTTATGCAAGGATCTTTGGCAATGAAGTCTCTTAGGCAGGCGGCTGCGAGGCAACAGGAAGGTACCTTTGGAAATAGCTGGATTAATGGTCTAGCTTAATGGTATTTGAGGGCTGTATCTCCGGGCTTGTATGACTTATGTGGACTAGATATTTTACGAAGCTTTGATGTGAATGGTGGATTTTAGTTGATTTCATAGGATGTTTTTTTTTTTCTGGATTGGCTCACTGTGGCTTGATGTTTACGATGAATTGAAGGAGATTACCTGGGGATTTTTGATAATGTTGAAATTCGTACAAAGCAATTATAGTACACGTAGTCTGCGCTATTAAGTTACCGGTACAGTAGTAGAATTCCTGGAGGGTTTAGGATCTTGGGTCTAAGATTCTTTGCCTAGTAAATGTCCTATGGATGAGGCTTGACTGGGAGCGGAGATCTGAAGCTTAGATTGGTTGTAACTTTTGATCTTGAGTGCTTTCGCTTTTTGTCTTAAACTGGAGTCAGGTTAGTCCTCGATGCTTGGAGACTGTTGGGCTGGAAAATTGTTTGTTTTCTTTTATGTTTTTCTTTTGTTTTTTTATTATGTTTTAGGGGTGGATATCACTTGGAAGCTTCGGAAATGATGGATGCGGGGGAATGGTTGTCACAGCAGTAGTATAGGGGGATAGGCATAAAAGGGGCAGTAGTTAGAACGGAAAAGAAACAACGACAACAACAGGGGATAGTTGTTTGTTTTTCATCGTGCACGAATCGGTTTTCTATCTTTTCTTTTGTGATTGTGATAAGTGAGGATTGATTGATCTCCTCTTCGAACTCTTTAGTTTTCTTCCGTCTCGTTTACGATTTCCTACTGGTAGTGAGAGCTGTGATTGCTTCTTCCGGTGACTCTTTCTTCTTCTTTACGGCACTTTAGATCTACGAAAGATCCTATCCTACGGGGAAGTATATACGTTCGAAGGACCTCTTTCCTTTTTACCAGTCAACCTTTTGTTTTTCAAGACCAATGTTCTATATGCCGAGAGATTCTTAATGAAAACGGAGATTGTTTATGAAACATACTTGTGGTACTTGTAATACAATGATTGCTTTTTTTCGTGCGCAGTACAGTACAACAATAGTTCAGCCCCGCCTTTGCCAGAAGTTGACTATCTCCATCTCCGTCTTTCTTGTTAGCCTCACAGCTATTCTTCGGTAACTTCATTGAAACAGAAAAATCTATCTCATCAGCTATCATTCTTTGCTCGATAACCATGAATCAGGGCTTCAACCAATACTCATTACACAATAATAGTAACATTCTCAATACCACGAACTCGAACAACACAACTATCAACAATTATCACACTGCCAGAGATGATCAAGACTTGCGGATTCTAGCCTGGATATCACCTTTAGAGTCATGGAGGAGGCATAGCGATGTAGCTAGGACTCGTGCTGAAGGTGTGGGAGAATGGGTACTGGAAACAAGAGAGTTTCAAACGTGGCGGGGTGATGGAGGTGATGCTATTATCTTTTGTCGGGGAGTTCCAGGAGCTGGAAAGACATTCATTTGGTAGGATTTGTCTAAACCAGTACACACTCGGATGATTACTTACAATGAGCTGCACTAGTTCCTTAATTGTGGATACACTATGCGATGAGACTGTTGGTATGAACGTTGCCGTGGGTTGCATGTACTGCGATTATCGCGAGCAAAATGAGCAGACACCAGCGGTGATGATCGGGAGCCTCTTAAGGCAATTTGTGACGGCCCTTCCGGAGATTCCGGAAGCGATCACCGAAGCCTTCCAAGCAGCCAGGGGCCACCTAGGAGGACGGGCACCTCAGCTTTCGAAGATTATGGAACTGTTTCCCGGAGTTCTGGCATCTTTCCAGCAGGTATTCATCTGTGTTGATGCACTTGATGAGCTTCTGGTGAAGTATAAAGTCGAGTTTATGCGCTCCTTACGCCAGATTCTGGAGGGATCACCTAATGCGAGACTGTTTCTTACCGGGAGGCCCCACATCCAGTCGGAAATCGGGAGTGGTCTCCCGCTAGCTACGAGTATCATCTCCATACAACCTCGTTTGGATGATGTTGGAAGGTATCTGGAAAAGAAACTGGATAACGATCCGGATCCTGAGGCGATGGATGAGAGCCTCAGGTCAGAAATCATCGCGAAGATTTCTCAAGACTATTCCGAAAGGTAACGATTACCCCAGTGGCGCTTATTCGATCTTAGAGCTAACAAGTGTTGAAGCTTCCTTTTAGTTACCTTGAACATCGATGCCATATTAGGAGAGGTAACCATCAACGGGAGAAGGAAAAAGCTCGGTGAGACTACAAATGTCCTGAGCGATGTCTATACTGCGACTTTGGAAAGAATAAGGCGGCAGCGGGGAGCCAAGGGGAGGCTGGGCATTGCAGCCCTGATGTGGATTTCGTTCGCAAAGTGGCCTTTGTCCGTAGATGGGCTATGTCATGCTTTAGCAGTGGAAGTTGGGTCTCAAAATATTGATCCCGGATCGGTTCCTTCGATAGAGACTGTTGTCGGATCTTGCTTGGGACTAGTCACTATCGATCATGCGACATCCACAGTTCGGCTGGTACATGCTACTTTACAGGAATATCTGCGAGACCATCACAACAATGTCTTTGAAAGCCCCCATTCTACTATTGCCGAAGCTTGCTTGAGGTATCTGGGCATGCAATCCGTTCGAGATCTCCCATCAAATATTGATGTTGCACCACCAACACTCCCGCTTCTTACCTATGCCTCCCGTCACTGGGGAACTCATGCCCGGAGAGAGTTTACACTGTCTGTCAGGTACCTTGCACTTGAGATTGTCGGCCAATACCCACAACATGTAGCTGCTAATATCTTTTCACGGGAAGCGGGGTGGGGAGGGTATCGCAGTTGGGCCTCTGGGAGGTTCAGCGGCTTGCATTGCGCTGCATACTTTGGAATGGACAAGCTTTTGGAGGAACTCCTAAAGATGGGGAGGTCTGATTTGAATCAAACGGATGGCTGGAGACGTACTCCTTTGCATTTGGCCGCTCAATACGGGCATGAAAAGGTGGTAAGGATACTGCTGGATCGCACCGATGTCAACCCCGACTTAGCCGATATTTATGGTGAAACACCGCTCTATCAAGCTGCTAAGATGGGTCATGAAGTGGTGGCAAGGATACTGTTGGATCGCACCGATGTCAACCCCAACTTAGCAAATAGGCATGGCCAAACACCTCTGGATATAGCTCGGAGGAGAGGGCATTGGCGAGTGCTGGATATACTAGAGAATGGGAATCCACCTCTTACATCTTTCGTTGCCGTTCTCCCAGTTATTATTTTCGTTCCCATTATATTCCTCCTATTCCACTTAATTGCCGCTTCGTGTATCTTTTTCTCACATTTTGTTAATGGTGGTGTTCAGGCGCAATATATTCCTCCTATTCCTCCTATTTGCCGCTTCGTGTATCTTTTTCTCACATTTTGTTATTGGTTGGTGGGGATCGAGATAGAGAGTTCGGAGGAGTTCTTTCTTAATATCGGGGTTTTGGATAGATGGTCTATTTCCTTGGTATCGTTTTCTATCTATTTAATTATCGTCTGGTTTCTTTTTTCACCATTTTCCGCTCGTCCACATGTCTGAGTTATCGCAAATTGCTACATCTCAGATTTCAGAGGATTTCTTTTATTTTATTTTTTCTTTGTCACTTTCCTATCTCCCTTGAGCATATGTTACATCTACTTATTTGAAGTTTTGACTAAAACACGAACGTTTTTCAAGGTATTTTTTGGTGGTGGGAAGTTAACTTCAAAAAAAGCGTTTTTATAAAAATTTAGAAACACTATTTTTATTTTTATTTTTCTTATATATTGAACTAACGCTTTCTATCTGCCACAATACTAGGTCACACAATTACCAATCATTTCGCCAGTGACGATCAATTAATGCAATCAAGCTATAACAAAAGGTTGCGGCTATCTTATCCTTGGCGTTCAAGGATATGGAAATGATTGGAGTGTACGGTACTATACTCGAGTACTTTTTGGGTCTCTGATACATGTTAAACTCCTACTATCCCCTACCTTACTTTACGCTCTAGAAACCACCAGTCTTCAATACCGAAATAATTACACAGCAGCGCCTAACTAATAAAAACTGTACCAATCCTTTTTTCCTTTTAGAAAATCACCAACTACCGCCGCCAGAGCCAGAGCTGGCTGGTTGGCGGAGGCATCTTATCCTGAACTTCGAGCGCACCATCCACCCACCATGTTATTTCCTTCCTTCTCCAAGCTAGCTCTCTAGAATCTGGATGCGTTAGGAGGCGGTATCATCTTCGGCGGTTGTAAATTAGAAGGAAGGAGTTTTGCTCGGTATTGTTTTAGGAAAGTGTATGCTGTTCGTCGTCATCCAGGACTACTCTTACTCTCGGGGATTTCTGAATTGCAAAAAAAAAAAAAATTTGTTTGTAAATGTATTCGAAGATCGGGTGCTCGTCGGTAGCGGGGAGGCTCGTGTGCTGTGCTTTGGCCTGTATTGTGTAGTATGTCTTTCTCCCGGCGCTACATTCCTCGGCTTCGGTGATTACTGCCCCCCCCCCCGCCGGAGGAGACTTGAACCTGCCTGTGCTCCCTGGGAAAGTCCAGGTTCAGTAGCCGCTACTCTATGATTTTACGGTTATGTTTTTTTATAAAACCTTTCAACCAGTTGATACTAGCTTCGCCTTTTCCACAACAAGAACGGAATCTATTATGTATAAACATCAATCTGTATGTCATACTCCTATACAAAGCGACTATCGTGATAGAAAACGAAATCAGGAACACCGGAGGGGTTAATTAGGGTAAAGGATGAAGGTGAGCCTAACCGAGAAGTTTATTCTGGACCGTGCTTGGTATTCGTTCTGGGGTACGTTTATTGTGTCGGAGAAAAGGCCGGAGACTTGGGTTGTGGGGTATTACTAGCATCGGAGATGGATTCAAGAGGGGGTTTGCAATTGTGAATGTGGGTAGGCTTGTGTGATTATTTAGAGAAGTTGTTTGAAGGAATCTGAAGATGGTATGACCTTTGGCATTTGGAGTGTTGTATCGTAGTTTAAACATCCGTGCTTCCTTTTGGATACTCGAAGCTGAGAAGAAAGCTTGAGGAGCAGAAACAACAACTCCTTTCATGGGAGATATTTGTATTGAGGGGTGTCAAAAAAAAAGGCGAACCCCCTACGTCGCAACCAAGGTACCTCAACTAAACTCTGTAAAAGTGCATCTGGCCATCACAACAACAACCCTCCACGACAAATTTCCCACCCACAAAGCAGTGCGTTTTCACTTAGGGAGCAAGGCTGTTTAGTTGGTTTCCGTCGTACTGGCATGTCAATAAATAAAATCAGTAAAAAAGACTAAACTTATTGTATCTTAATTTCATTCTCTTCTTCGTTTCTATGGTCAGGAGACCGGAATTACTTTTGCAGAGTTTAGTTGAGGTACCTTGGTTGCGACGTAGGGGGTTCGCGTTTTTTTGACACCCTTCGATACAAGTCGGGCATCCGACACTTACAAAGATTCTCTGTTGAATGCTGTAGTATTTTGCAGTATCACCGCCTAATCTAGTAGTCAGTAATCCCGACTACAACCAGGTTGGTCACGGAATCCTTGGAGACGAATGTTAATGCCAAGTGATTTATTATAAAGTGAGAACTATTTGTGAAATATAGCAATACCATCATTGCTTTTTTCGTGCCAAGTACGACTTCAGCCTAGCCCTGCATTTGCCAGAATCGGATCATCACCATCTCCATCTTTCACACGAGACGCACAGCTACGATATTCTAACGGCATTCTAGTGTGGTTTGTTTAGCCCGGGAAATCCATTTCCTCTATCTTCCTTCTTACTTGTAACATTCTCAACAAATATGTCTCGCAACCCCCACCAATACTCGTTCAACCATAGTAGTAACATTCTCAATACTAGGACTCCCCTCTTCCTAGCTGCTGCGTATGGTCATGAAGGGGTGGTAAGGATACTGCTGGGTCGAGTAGATGTCAACCCCAACTTGGCAGATGGGTCTAGCGAAACACCGCTCTGTCGAGCTGCTGCGAAGGGTTATGAAAGGGTGGCAAGGATACTGCTAGCACGACCGGATCTCAACCCCAACTTAGCCAATGGGTCTGGCGAAACCCCGCTCTATAATGCTGCTCGACACGGGTATGAAGGGATTGTGAGGATGTTTCTGGACCGCACCGATGTCAATCCCAACTTAGCCAATAGGTCTAGCGAAACACCGCTCCATCGAGCTGCTGTGAATGGCCATGAAGGGATGGTAAGGATACTGCTGGACCGCGCCGATGCCAATCCCCACTTAGTAGATATATTTGGCAAAACACCTCTGGATATAGCTCGGATGGAAGGGCATTGGCGAGTGCTGCATATACTAGAGAATGAGAATCGGTGCTGATCTGGGGATATTTCTTTAACCTCTTAGATCTTTCCTTGTCGTTCTCCCAGTTATCATTTCCGCTCCCATTATTCCTCCTATTTCTCTTGTTTGTCACTTTGTGTATCTTTTTCTCACATTTTGTCAATGGTGGTGTTCAGGCGCAATCGATTTGTGGGGATAGAGAGTTTGGAGGAGTTCTTTCTTAATATCGCGTTTTTGGATAGATGGTCTATTTCCTTGGTATCGTTTTCTATCTATCTAATTATCACCTGTTTTCTTTTATCACTATTTTCCGCTCACCCACTTGTCTGAATTATCGTATATTTCTACACCTCAGAATTCATAAGATTTATTTTATTTTATTTTCCCTTTGCCACTTTCCTATCTCCCTTGGGCATGTTACATCTACTTATTTGAAGTTTTGACTAAAATACACGAAGGTTTTTTCAAGGCATTTTTTGGTGTGGGAAGTTAACTTCAAAGGCGTTTTTATAACAATTTAGAAACACTGTTTTTTGTATCTTGAACTAACACTTTCTATCTGTCATCATACTAAGTTCCACATTACGAATCATTTCACTAGTGATGCCCAATTAATGCAATGAAGTTTTAACAAAAAATTGCGGCTATCTTATCCTTGGCGTTCAAGGATATGGAAATGATTGGAGTGTACTTTTTGGATCTCTGATACATATCAAACTCCTACTGTCCCGTACCTTACTTTACGCTCTAGAAACCACCATTCTTCAATACCGAAATAATTACACAGCAGAGCCTAACTAATAAAGACTGTACTCTCCTTTTTTCCTTTTTAGAAAATCACCAACTACCGCAGCCGGAGCCAGAGCTAGCTTGCTGGTGAAGACATCTTGTCCGGAACTTCAAGCGCATCATCCATCCACCATGTCATTTTCTTCCTCCTCCAAGCCTTCTCCAAGCTAGCTGGGTAGAATCTAGATGCGTTAAGAGGTGACATCATCTTCGGCAGTTGCAGAAGAAAGCAAGGAAGGAATAAGTTCGGTCTTGTTTTAGGCAGGTATTAGTATATGCTCTTCTTCGTCCTCAGACTTCAACTCTCGGGGATTTCGGAATTGCAAAAGAGAAAACAAAAATATTTTGTTTGTAAATGTATTCAAAGATCGGATACCCACCGGCAGCAGAAAGGCTCATGTACTGTACTGTACTTTGCCTTGAATTGTACAGTATGTCTTTCTTCAGGCGCTACATTCCTCAGCTTCGGTGATTACTGCCCTCCCCCCTGCCGGAAGAGACTTGAACCTGTCTGTGCTCCCTGGGGAAGTGCAAGTTCAGTAGCCGCTACGGTATGATTTTCCTGTTATGTTTTTTCTACCTTTTAACCAAGGTTTCTCATTTTCCATAATGATAGACGTATTTGGACATCGCTTTGTGAGTTAGAGTCTTATACAACGCGACTGTCATCAGAGACACCAAATTCAGGAACCCAGGAGGGATTAGTTAGGGTAAAGGGTAAAGGTGAGCTTAGCTAAGAAGTCTATTCTAGACTCTACTTTGTGTTGGTAATGGGATACGTTTTGTTTGTGTTAGGAAAAAGGCCGGAGACTTGGGTTTTTGGGTGTTACCAGCATCGGAAATGGATTAAGGGGGTTTGGGGGTGTGAATAGGTTCGTCTGGTTGTTTAGAGGGTTATCTGGAGGATTCTGGGGGATTGGTGTGGGGGTAAGGAGGCTTCTATTTGAAGCGTAGTCGTTGGAAGGGCAGGGTGGTGGTGAGTTGGTTGCGCTTCTATGGGTCATTGGTTAATGCTCAGAGTTACTCGGGAATACTTTCTAGAAAGCGTGGAGGTGACCATCGGCTCTCATGGCAGATTTCCAGGGGAAGAGCCCATATGGGGCAATAATGTATATACAGTCATGAGTGCCTTCTATGAGATTCCGCAGGAGCAGCGGAAGTAGACAGTCCTTGGCTCGTGAGCCACATATAGTGAAAAACCAAAGGGGCCCTCTTCCGGTCCTCCAGCAAACCTTCGGAAAGAAAACTGAAACTTCTAAATACTGCCCCCGCGATATCAGTATCCTTCACTCCCAGTAGCCTATATTACAACTACTTGCCGCTCATTACCTACAATATAATTCATGATACTTACTACTGTATAGGCTGTTTATATGTATCCCAGTTCTTGCTAGTACTGTAATAAGTACTCCAGGCTACTATTTTCATTAACTTCCTTCTTTCCTCGCACAAAAACTCAAAATATCCTTGCTTCCTTTGGGATACTCGAAGCTGTGAAAGAAAGCTTGAGGAACAGAGATGACAACTCCTATCATACCTCCGGGAGATATTTGTCCAAGTCGGACATCCGACTCTTGAAAAGTTCTTTTTTTCAATTTTTTTTTTTTTTCAGTTGAATACTGTAGTATTTCACAGAATCCCCGCATATCTAGTCTTGTCAATAATCGCGACAAGAACTAGGTTGGTCATGGAATCCTTGGAGTCGAATGTTCATGCCAAGAGATTTATCACAAATGGGGAACTATTTGTGAAACATAGCAATACCATCATTGCTTTTTTCGTGCCAAGTACGACTTCAGCCTAGCCCCGCCTTTGCCAGAATCGGATCATCACCATCTCCATCTTTCACACTCGACGCACAGCTACGGGTATTCTAACGGCATTC
>ML120362.1:707419-765796 GCA_003788595.2 Choiromyces venosus 120613-1
CTCCTACTGTCCCGTACTTTACTCTACGCTCTAGAAACCGCCAGTATTCAATACCGAAATAATTACGCAGCAGCGCCTAACTAATAAAGACTGTACTATCCTTTTTTTTTTTCCTTTTTAGAAAATCAACAACTACCGCAGCCAGAGCCAGAGCTGGCTGGCTGGTGAAGACATCTTGTCCAGAACTTCAAGCTCACCATCCACCCACCATGTTATTTCCTTCCTTCTCCAAGCTAGCTTTGTAGAATCTGCATGCGTTAAAAGGCGATATCATCTTCGGCGGTTGCAAATTAGAATGAAGGAAGGAGTTTTGTTCGGTATTGTTTTAAGAAAGTATATGCTGTTCGGCGTCATCCTCCAGGACTACTCTTACTCTCGGGGATTTCTGAATTGCAAAAAAAAAAAAAAAAAGTTGTTTGTAAATGTATTCGAAGATCGGGTGACCGCCGGCAGCAGGGAGGCTCGTGTGCTGTGCTTTGGCCTGTATTGTACAGTATGTCTTTCTTCCGGCGCTACATTCCTCAGCTTCGGTGATTACTCCCCCCCCCGCGCCGGAGAAGACTTGAACCTGCCTGTGCTCCCTGGGGAAGTGCAAGTTCAGTAGCCGCTAACTTACAGTATGATTTTCCGGTTATGTTTTTTCTACCTTTCAACCAAGGTTTCTCATTTTCCATAACGATAGAGGAATTTAGACATCGCTTTGTGAGTTAGAGTCTTATATAAAGCGACTGACATCAGAGAAATCAAATTCAAGAACCCAGGGGGGATTAGTTAGGGTAAAGGGTAAAGGGTAAAGGTGAGCCTAGCTAAGAAGTCTATTCTGGACTGTGCTTTGTGTTGGTAATGGGATATGTTTTGTTTGTGTTAGGGAAAAAGCCAGAGACTTGGGTTTTTTTGTTGTTGCTAGCATTGGAAATGGATTAAGGGGGTTTGGGGGTGTGAATAGGTCCATCTGATTGTTTAGAGGGGTTATCTGGGGGAGTCTGGGGGATTGGTATGGGGGTAAGAAGGTTTCTATTTGAAGCGTAGTAGTTGAAAGGACAAAGTGGTGGTGAGTTGGTTAGGCTTCTATGGGTCATTGGTTAATACTCAGAGCTACCCGGGAATACTTTCTAGAAAGCATGGAGGTGTCCACCAGTTTTCATGGAAGATTTCCAGGGG
This sequence comes from Choiromyces venosus 120613-1, assembly GCA_003788595.2. Lineage (NCBI taxonomy): Eukaryota > Fungi > Ascomycota > Pezizomycetes > Pezizales > Tuberaceae > Choiromyces > Choiromyces venosus. The sequence continues at coordinate 708,581 of ML120362.1, forward strand.
AAGAGCCCAGCGCGTTATATGGGGCAATGATGTTTATATGGTGATGAGTGTCTTGGATGAGATTCCGCAGGAGCAGTGGAAGTAGACAGCTCTTGGCTTGTGAGCCACATATAGTGAAAAACCAAAGGGGGACGGCCCTCTTCCGGTCCTTCAGCAAGCCTTGGGAAAGAAAATTGAAACTTCGAAATACTGCCCCCGCGATATTAGTAATCTTCACTCCCAGTAGCCTATATTACAACTAATTGCCACTCATTACCTACCGTATTATTCATGATACTACTGTATAGACTGTTTATATGTATCCTAGTCCTGCTAGTACTGTAATAGGTACTCCAGGCTACTTTCTTTTTCCTCAACTTCCTTTTTTCCTCGCACAAAAACTCCAAAATATCCTTGCTCCCTTTTAGATACTCGAAGCTGTGAAGAAGGCTTGAGGAACAGAAATGACAACTCCTATCATACCTCCAGGAGATATTTGTCCAAGTCGGACATCCGGCACTTGAAAAGATTTGCTTTTTTTCAGTTGAGTACTGTAGTATTTCGCAGAATCCCCGCATATCTGGTCATGTCAATAATCGCGACAAGAACCAGGTTGGTCACGGAATCTTTGAAGTCGAATTTTCATGCCAAGAGATTTATTATGAATGGGAAACTATTTGTGAAACACAACAATACCATCATTGCTTTTTTCGTGCGCAGTTCGACTTCAGCCTAGCCCCGCCTTTGCCAGAATCGGATCATCACCATCTCCATCTTTCACACTCGACGCACAGCTACGGGTATTCTAACGGCATTCTAGTGTGGTTTTATTTAAACCGAAAAATCCATTTCCTCTATCGTTCTTACTTGTAACATTCTCAACAAATATGTCTCGCAACCCCCACCAATACTCGTTCAACCATAGTAGTAACATTCTCAATACTACGAACTCTAATAATACTACGAACTGGAACCCCACTTTCAACAATTATCACACTACCAGAGATGATGAGAAATCGCAGATTCTATCTTGGATATCACCTTTAGAGTCATGGAGGAGGCATAGTGATGTAGCTAGGACTCGTGCCGAAGGTGTGGGAGATTGGGTACTGGAAGATAGAGAGTTTCAAGCATGGCGGCAAGGTGGGAGTGATGTGATCCTGTTTTGTAGTGGAGCTCCAGGAGCGGGAAAGACATTCATTTGGTAGAGTTTTGAAATTGGTAAACACTCGAATCACCGCTGACCTGGTACTAGCTCCCTAATTGTCGATACGTTATGCGATGAAACTTCTGGTTCGAGTGTGGCTATTGGTTGCCTGTACTGTGATTACCGCGGGCAGAACGAGCAATCACCCGCGGTGATGATCGGGGGCCTCTTAAGGCAGTTTGCAACGGCCCTTCCGGAGACTCCGGAAGCGATCAGCGAAGCCTTCCAAGCAGCCAAGAGCCACCTAGGAGGACGGGCACCTCAGCTTGCGAAGATTATGGAACTGTTTCCCGGAGTTCTGGCATCTTTCCAGCAGGTATTCATCTGTGTTGATGCACTTGATGAGCTTCTGGTGGAGTATAAAGTCGAGTTTATGCGCTCCTTGCGCCAGATTCTGGAGGGATCGCCCCATGCGAAACTGTTTCTTACTGGGAGGCCCCACATCCAGTCTGAAATCGGGAGTGGTCTCCCGCTAGCTACGAGCATCATTTCTATACAACCTCGTTTGGATGATATTGGAAGGTATCTAGAAAAGAAACTGGATACTGATCTTTACCCTGGAATGATGGACAATAGCCTCCGGGCAGAAATCATCACGAAAGTTTCTAAAGACTATCCCGAAAGGTAAGGCTTTCTACACAAGTGGTGCTTTTGTGATCTTATAGCTAAAAATGGGTTGAAGCTTCCTCCTAGTTGCCTTGAACATCGATGCTATATTAGAAGAGGTAACTATCGGTGAGAGAAGGAGAAAGCTTCGCGAGACTACAAACGGCCTAAGCCATGCCTACACAGCGACTCTGGAAAGGATAAGGCGGCAGCGGGGTGCCAATGGGAGATTGGGCATTACAGCCCTAATGTGGATTTCGTTCGCAGAGCGGCCTTTATCTGTTGATGAGCTCTGCCATGCTTTAGCAGTGGAATTCGGGTCTCCAGATATTGATACCGGATCGGTTCCTTCGATAGAGACTGTTGTCGGATCTTGCTTGGGACTAGTCACTATCGATCATGCGACATCCACAGTTCGGCTGGTACATGCTACTTTACAGGAATACCTGCGGGACCATCGCAACAATGTCTTCGAAAGCCCCCATGCTACTATTGCCGAAGCTTGCTTGAGGTATCTAGACATGCAATCCGTTCGCGATCTTTCATCAGATGTTCAGGTTACACCACCAACACTCCCGCTTCTCTCCTATGCCTCTTGTTACTGGGGAAGTCATGCCCGGAGAGAGTTTACACCGTCTGTCAGGTGCCTTGCACTTGAGATTGTCGGCCAATACCCACATGTAGCTGCTAATATCCTTTCACTGCACCGGGGGTGGGGGTCTCGCTGTTTGGCCTCTGGGGGGTTCGGCGGCTTGCATTGCGCTGCATACTTTGGAATGGAAGAACTTTTGGGGGAACTCCTAAAAATGGGAAGGTCTGATTTGAATCAAATGAACGGATGGGGTCGTACTCCTTTGCATTTGGCCGCTGAACTCGGGTATGAAAGGGTGGTAAGGATACTGCTGGATCGCACCGATGTCAACCCCAACTTAGCAGATAGGTCTGGCAAAACACCGCTCTATCAAGCTGTTGAGAGTGGTTATGAAGGGGTGGTAAGGATACTGCTGGATCGCACCGACGTCAATCCCAACTTGGTAGATAGGTTTGGCGAAACACCGCTCTTTCGAGCTGCTGAGATTCGTCATGAAAGGGTGGTAAGGATACTGTTGGATCGCGCCGATGTCAACCCCAACCCAGCAGATAGGTTTGGCAAAACACCGCTCCATCGAACTGCTGCGGGTGGTTATGAAAGGGTGGTGAGGATACTGCTGGATCGCGCCGATGTCAATCCCAATTCAGTAGAAAGTTTTGGCGAAACACCGCTCCATCAAGCTGTTAGAAATGGCCATGAAGGGGTGGTAAGGATACTGCTAGCCCGACCGGATCTCAACCCCAACTTAGCCGATAGGTTTGGCCAAACACCTCTGGATATAGCTCGGATGGATGGGCATTGGCGAGTGCTGGATATACTAGAGAATGGGAATCGGTGCTGATCCGGGTATATTTCTTTAACCTCTTAGATCTTTCGTTGTCGTTCTCCCAGTTATCATTTTCGTTCCCATTATATTCCTCCTATTTCTCTTATTTGTCACTTCGTGTATCTTTTTCTCACATTTTGTTAATGGTGGTGTTCAGGCGCAATCGGTTTGTGGGGATAGAGAGTTTGGAGGAGTTCTTTCTTAATATCGCGTTTTTGGATAGATGGTCTATTTCCTTGGTATCGTTTTCTATCTATCTAATTATCACCTGTTTTCTTTTATCACTATTTTCCGCTCACCCACTTGTCTGAATTATCGTATATTTCTACACCTCAGAATTCATAAGATTTATTTTATTTTATTTTCCCTTTGCCACTTTCCTATCTCCCTTGGGCATGTTACATCTACTTATTTGAAGTTTTGACTAAAATACACGAAGGTTTTTTCAAGGCATTTTTTGGTGTGGGAAGTTAACTTCAAAGGCGTTTTTATAACAACTTAGAAACACTATTTTTTTTTTGTTTCTTTCTTATATCTTGAACTAACACTTTCTATCTGCCACCATACTAAGTCACACAATTACGAATCAATGAAGCTATAACAAAAAATTGCGGCTATCTTATCCTTGGCGTTCAAGGATATGGAAATGATTGGAGTGTACTTTTTGGATCTCTGATACATATCAAACTCCTACTGTCCCGTACTTTACTCTACGCTCTAGAAACCGCCAGTATTCAATACCGAAATAATTACGCAGCAGCGCCTAACTAATAAAGACTGTATCCACCATATTTTTCTTTCAGAAAACCACCAACTACCGCAGCCAGAGCCAGAGCCAGAGCTTGCTGGCTGGCTGGCGAAGGCATCTTATCCTGAACTTCAAGCGCACCATCCATCCACCATGTCATTTCCTTCCTTCTCCAAGCTAGCTGGGTAGAATCTGTATGGGTTAAGAGGCGATATCATCTTCCGCGGTAGTAAATTCGAAGGGGGGGAGGGAGTTTTGTTCTGTATTGTTTTAGGAAAGTATATGTTGTTCGTCGCCATCCTCCAGGAATACTCTTACTCTCGGGGATTTGTGAATTGCAAAAAAAAAAAAAAATGTTTGTAAATATATTCGAAGATCGGGTGCCCTTCGGCAGCAGGGAGGCTCGTGTGCTGTGCTTTGGCCTGTACTGTGCAGTGTGTCTTTCTCCCGGCGCTGCATTCCTCAGCTTCGGTGATTACTGCCCCCCCCCCCCCCGGCCAGAGGAGACTTGAACCTGCCTGTGCTCCCTGGGAAAGTCCAAGCTCAGTAGCCGCTACACTACGATTTTCCGGTTATGTCTTTTTTTTTCTATAAAACCTTTCGACCAGTTGATACCAGCTGCATGTTTTCCACAACAAGAACGGAATCTATTATGTATAAACATCAATCTGTATGTTATACTCTTATATAAAGCGACTGCCGTGATAGAAAACGAAATCAGGAACACCGGAGGGGTTAATTAGGGTAAAGGATGAAGGTGAGCCTAACCGAGAAGTTCATTCTGGACTGTGCTTCGTGTCCGTTCTGGGGTACGTTTGTTGTGTCGGAGAAAAGGCCGGAGACTTGGGCTGTTGAGTGTTACTGGCATCGGAGATGGATTCGGGACGGGGTTGCAATTGTTAATGTGGGTAGGCTTGTGTGATTATTTAGAGAAGTTAGCTGGAGGAATCTGAAGATGGTATGAGCTTGGGCATTTGGAGTGTTGTGGTTAAACATCCGTGCTTCCTTTTGGATACTCGAAGCGGAGTAGAAAGCTTGGGGAACAGAAATAACAACTCCTTTCATACTCCCGGGAGATATTTGTATCGAGGGGTGTCAAAAAAACGCGAACCCCCTAAGTTGCAACCAAGGTATGACACCCCAACTAAACTCTGTATATTTCTCGGTCAATGATATCCGAGAGTTTTTTTCACCAAGAGCATTGTACTGAAAAGGTTCACTCAAGGTTTTAAGGACGTATCAGTTGTTAATTTATTAACAATTAAAAAAAAGAAAAACACAGGCAATTTTGTTTCTCAAAGGGGCTAATTTCAGATCCCCGGCATCATCCAATCTTAAACGACTCCCACTCTTGGTGAAAATTAGGATAACAGAAGATAATATGGGATTACTTCCCAGTACGCGGAACGAAACAAGTTACTTCCTCTCACTAAGCTCCTTCGTTAATCGATCGTTACCAATCTCTAGGCGGAGCTGGGTGAGAAAATCTGATATGCTCCTTCATCCTTCCCCTGAGCTTGTCAATCTTTTTTTCTAGCCTATTATCTCCTGCTTCAACTTTGTTCCTAATCTTAGTTTCTACAAGACTGTCCAGCCAGAACTTTGCCCCGAACTAGTAGACTAGTTAACATACATGTGTGTAGAAATATTTAGTGAAACTTACCGTGGCAAACAAGATTGCTAATACCCACTTCTGCATTGACTTCATTTCCTGGTTCCCAGAAGCTACTGTCTAAGCCATTAGAGAATTAGCCAAAAGTATGTATAATAGATTTCCAATCACAAATCTCACTTTCTCTAGTAGGCTAAGTCATTGGAGGTAGTGAGTGGGGGTTCCTTGTGAGTCTCCTCAGTGGCGGTGTCATCTGCCACCATCGACTCCATACTAGGCTCCACACTAGGCTCCATACTACCGTAAAAGCTCTTGAAATCCACCATCGGAGATCTCAACAGAAATCACTGTCTAAATCACAATTGGCTTAGCAGAGAAGGTTAACAAAATGAGAAATACCAGTTAATGAGATCCAGCAAAAATCAGCCCCCCCAAGCGATATTCTGTCTGGATAATGCTATTCCTTCTCGGGGTGTTTTGTCTCTGATCGGGGGGATCCGAGACTGATGGGCGATGGTGGACTTCAAGAGATTTTACGGTACTCCTAGTAGAATCGATAGGGAGCCGGCGGAAGGGAGAAGATAAGAATAAAGCCTGTGGAATAACTTGATCTTTACCGATGGGTACCCAAGTGGAGATCCTATTCTGCCCTGCATTACCGCAGTTGTATGACTTGTGGTACCAGTAGGGACGAGCGAATGCCCGGAGGTGTCTTATTTTGGTAGCAGATATTTCTATTGTCTGTGGTTAGCCAAGTTTCACATCAGCTTTGCGGGTGGGGCACTTACTTCAGTGGTACCGAATAACTTGAATAGGTTTCCTTGTTCAACTACCATATAATCTGGGAAGAACCAGAATATGCTAGCAAGGGCAAACAAGGTGTGGCGAAGAGTTCCCAGCCTTTAGAGGAGATCGAACTGCCCAAAGAGATAAAATTCTGTGTTTCTGTGGCGATTATTTAAAAGATAATTGCCTCTTGAAGCAATTTCTCTTCAAGCCACGCCCTTGTTAGTGTATCCTGGTTCTTCCCAGATTATAAGTTGTTGTTTAGAGAAAGAAAGAAAAATAAGTGTCTTGGTGATCCCCTTTTTATACTAAATGCTCTAAATTGGGTGACGTTAGTGAACACGTCACCTGCTATCACGACAAAGTGCCATGCTGGGCTTTTGCTGTTTTTCGTGTGCAATAAGACTTCAGCTCAGCCCCGCCTTTACCAGAAGCGGATCATCATCTCCATTTCCTTCACACTCGGCGCATAACTACGGTACGATATTCTGCGGGAGTTTTGTTTAAACCGAAAATCCATTTCCTCTATCTTCGTTCTTGTAACATTCTCAACAAATATGTCTCGCAACCCCCACCAGTACTCGTTCGACCATAGTAGTAACATTCTCAATACTACGAACTCTAATAATACTACGAACTGGAACCCCACTTTCAACAATTACCACACTACCAGAGATGATGAGAAATCGCAGATTCTGTCTTGGATATCGCCTTTAGAGTCATGGAGGAGGCATAGTGATGTAGCTAGGACTCGTGCCGAAGGTGTGGGAGATTGGGTGCTGGAAACTAGGGAGTTTCAAGCATGGCGGCAAGTTGGGAGTGATGTGATCCTGTTTTGTCGTGGAGCTCCAGGAGCAGGAAAGACATTCATTTGGTAGGAGTTGTCTAAATCAGTACACACTCGGATGATTACTTACAATGAGCTGTGCTAGTTCCTTAATTGTGGATACACTCTGCGATGGGACTGCTGGTTTGAATCTTGCCGTGGGTTGCCTGTACTGCGATTATCGCGGGCAAAAGGAGCAGACACCAGCAGTGATGATCGGGGGCCTCTTAAGGCAATTTGTAACGGCCCTTCCGGCGACTCCGGAAACGATCACCGAAGCCTTCCAAACAGCAAAAAGCCATCTCGGAGGACGGCCACCTCAGCTTGCGAAGATTATGGAACTGTTTCCCGAAGTTCTGGCATCTTTCCGGCAGGTATTCATCTGTGTTGATGCACTTGATGAGCTTCTAGTGGAGTATAAAGTCGAGTTTATGCGCTCCTTACGCCAAATTCTGGAGGGATCGCCCAATGCGAAACTATTTCTTACCGGGAGGCCCCACATCCAGTCGGAAATCGGGAGTGGTCTCCCACTAGCAACGAGCATCATCTCTATACAACCTCGTTTGGGTGATGTCGAAAGGTATCTGGAAAAGAGACTGGATAACGATCCGGATCCTAAAGCAATGGATGGGAGCCTCAGGTCAGAAATCATCACGAAGATTGCTCAAGACTATTCCGAAATGTAAGGATTGCCCGAGTGGCGCTAGTTCGATCTTGTAGCTAACTGCTGGTTGAAGCTTCCTTTTAGTTACCTTGAACATCGATGCGATACTAGGAGAGGTAACCATCAACGGGAGAAGGAAAAAGCTCCGTGAGACTACAAATGTCCTGAGCGATGCTTATACTGCGACTTTAGAACGGATAAGGCGGCAGCGGGGAGCCAAGGCGAAACTGGGGATTGCAGCCTTGATATGGTTTTCGTTCGCAGAGCGGCCTTTGTCTGTAGGTGGGTTACGCCATGCCTTGGCAATGGAGGTTGGGTCTCGGAATATCGATACTAGATCGGTTCCTTCGATAGAGACCGTTGTCGGATCTTGCTTGGGACTAGTCACTATCGATCATGCGACATCCACAGTTCGGCTGGTACATGCTACTCTACAGGAATATCTGCGGGACCATCACAACAATATCTTTGAAAGCCCCCATTCTACTATTGCCGAAGCTTGCTTGAGGTATCTGGGCATGCAATCCGTTCGCGATCTCTCATTAGATACTGAGGTTGCGCCACCGACACTCCCGCTTCTCACCTATGCCTCCTCTTACTGGGGAACTCATGCCCGGAGAGAGTTCACACCCTCTGTCAGCCGTCTCGCACTTGAGATTGTGAACCAATTTCCTCAACATGTAGCCGCTGATATCTCTTTATGGGAGTGGGGAGCGCGAGGGTACCCCTATATGGGCTCTGGCAGGTTCAGCGGCTTGCACTTCGTTGCATACTTTGGAATGGACAAGCTTTTGGAGGAACTCCTAAAGATGGGAAGGTTTGATTTGAATCAAACGGACGACCGGAGACGTACTCCTTTATATTTGGCCGCTGAACACGGCCATGAAGGGGTGGTAAGGATACTGCTGGATCACACTGATGTCAACCCCAACCTAGCAGATTGGTTTGGAACACCGCTCTCTCGAGCTGCTACGAAGGGTCATGAAGGGGTGGTGAGGATGTTTCTGGATCGCGCCGATGTCAACCCCAATTCAGCAGATAGTCCTGACAGAACACCGCTCTATCAAGCTGCTGAATATGGCCATGAAGGGGTGGTAAGGATGCTGCTGGATCGCACCGATGTCAACCCCAACCTAGCAGATTGGTCTGGCGAAACACTGCTCTCTCTAGCTGCTACGAAGGGTTATGAAGGGGTGGTGAGGATGCTTCTGGATCGCGCCGATGTCAACCCCAATTCAACAAGTAGGTTTGGCGAAACACCGCTCGGTGGAGCTGCTGCGAATGGTTATGAAGGGGTGGTAAGCATACTGCTAGCACGACCGGATCTCAACCCCAACTTAGCCAATAGACTTGGCGAAACACCGCTCTATCGAGCTGCTACGAAGGGCCATGAAGGGGTGGTGAGGATGTTTCTGGATCGCGCCGATGTCAACCCCAATTCAGCAAATAGATTTGGCGAAACACCGCTCGGTGGAGCTGCTGCGAATGGTTACGAAGGGGTGGTAAGCATACTGCTAGCACGACCTAATCTCAACCCCAACTTAGCCAATAGGCTTGGCCGAACACCTCTAGATATAGCTAGGCAGAATTTTCATTTCTGAGTGCGGGATATGCTGCAGGTGTGACAAATCCTCCAAGACGTGGGACAGCACACTTCCGCATATTATTTATCCTCCCTCTCAGCTTTCAATACTGCCCCCCCAAAGACCAGAACAGCATCTACCTTCCATAGTCCCTACCAACCCTGTGTGCTTACCCTATCCACCATCTCGCTCTCCTTTCTTCTTACCATCAGTATTCTGGTTGACCACCGTAGATATTTCCCTCTACGATACCTATCGCCACCTCCCAATCATGACATATCATTCGGTCGGTAATACTCGGTATCTGTTGGATGTCCTCATCCAGCCTAACACAGGTTATGTCAAAGAGATGTTTATATGTCGTAGTATGACATCTCTGAGAGAGTCTTCATGTATTTAAGGGACCTGTTTATCCCACCTGGAAAGCAAGTCACTTCTACAATACAATTTTTCCGTATACGTTTGTCTCCCATTTATCCCGGTTGCTACAACAGTATCGAAACCGCCATCGCACGTCAAGCTTAAGCTTACTGCTACATGACATCCGGAATTAGAATCGGTGTTGATGCGGGATATTTTTTTAACCCCTTAGATCTTTCGTTGTTCTCCCAGTTATCATTTTCATTCCCATTATATTCTTTTTTCTTTTTTTCGACACAGTGCATACTTCATTACTATTTTGTTAATCATGTGTGTGGGGATAGAGAGTTCGGGGGAGTTATTTCATAATATCGCGTTTATTGATAGAGGGCTTATTCTCTTGGTATCGTTTCCTATCGATCTAATTATTATCTGGTTTCTTTTATCACCATTTTCCACTTGTGTACTTATATGAGTTATCGCATGTTGCTACATTTGGGACTTCCTAGATTTTTTTCTTTTCTTTTCTTTTCTTTTCTTTTCTTTTCTCTCTTACTTTTATGGCAAGGGTGGGGGTGTACTGTACATTCTAATAAGTAAACTGCTTTTCGCTCTCTCTGGTGCCGTATATATGTTACATCTCTAGATCTCTCGGTTTTGTTCAAATACCCAGGAGCTTTCTTTTTTTTTTTGAAGGCATTTTGTGGTTCATGGTTCAATTCTGACTTACAATATCAGTAGCGGGGCTTTATCTGAAGTTAGAGTCACCGTTGGCAAAGCATCCATTAGTCAGAAGTCACAGCACAACCATTGTGCGACTACATCTGTCGTGTAAAGTGACTTGCGATGAGTTCGCTACGGAACAATCATGAACGAAACACCCAATAAACGTCTACGAAGAGACACCAAGGGAGGAACATGAATAAGTAAACCAACCTTCACCACTAGAACCCCCATCGAAAAGGGCATAGATAGCATCAACGAAGCACCCCAGCGGATAACCAAACACTCGCACCTACATCTCAACACTCAATTTCACATCCACCGAGTGATCCCCCATGACCGACATCACGTGCAATCCAGAAGTTAGAAGCCAACGCGGGGTCAAGACCCGCAACTCCACCGGATTATCAATCCATTATAAAAAAAGATCCCGCCAACTTTCCGCAGATCACATCCCAATTGCGCCATCCTCACCCCCCTTCCCCCTTGTACATATAATACCTCCCCAGTTCTCCCCCGTCCACCCCACACAAACACACAAACACACAACTCAAAATCCCAAAATGACACCCCCGACCACCACCACCACACCCCTCCTAACCCAAAAATTCGGCCCCGAAATCACAAACTACTTCTCCACCAGCCCGCTAAACCGCGTTTCATTCCTGCGCTCAAGCAACGCGTTCCTGTCCTCCGCCCTGTCCCATGGCAAATTCCTCCTGCTGCGGGACTTGGAGCCGCTCGCGGGGAGTGAGTCCGCACTGGCATTCGTCGGATACGACAGTGTGCGCGAGCTCATTGGGAATCCGTTCGCCGGGGATGGGGAAGAGGAGGTGGTGAAGGGGTATGATTCTAGGGTTTTTGTGCCTACGTTGGTGTTTTTGGGATTGCATGAGGAGGAGGGAGGATTTGAGTGGGTGGGGGAGGGAGGGAAGTATTCTGGTCGGCCATATTTCGCCTTAGACGTCACCGTGAAGGAGAAGGGGGAGGTTTGTAAGAAGGTGCAGGAAGAGGCGGTGAAAGTGGAAGGGAGGGAGTTTAGGAACGTTAGGTTGGATTTGAACCTTGTTCCGGGGGATGGTAGCACGCCCTCCTTTACAGACTCTTCAGGAATGGGAAGCTAATAGAAGGGCATAGCCGCCATATTCGCCCAAGCAAGAAGTCTCCTAGACTGGAATAATCGCAATCAGGTACTCTCCCCCTCCCTCCCTTATATATACATACACAGCCTAACAAAACCAAAAAAGTTCTGCTCCGCCTGCGGCGCTCGCACCGTCTCCGCGAACGCCGGGACAAAACGCGTCTGTCCGCCAACAGACAAGGCATTTCAAAAAAGTCTCGAAGACGAACCATTCCAGCGACCACCATGTATTTCCAGAACCGGAGTTCACAACATCGCCGTACTACTTACTACCACCCCTGCGCAATCCACTTTCCCAGCTACATTTACTAACACACATAGTTCCCCCGAACCGACCCAACCGTAATAATGGCCATCATAAACTCCACCGGCGACAAACTCCTTCTTGGCCGTCAACGTCGCTGGCCGAAAAAGTCCCCCCCCTTCTCTCCCCCTACCCCTCCGCACAAGCTAACAAACCCCAGCTTCTACTCCACCCTCGCCGGCTTCTGCGAGCCGGCAGAATCAATAGAAGACGCCGTGCGCCGCGAAACCTGGGAAGAATCCGGCGTTCGTGTGGGGCGCGTCGTAATCCACAGCACGCAGCCATGGCCGTACCCCGCGAACCTAATGATGGGCGCGATCGGGGAGGCGCTGCCCGATGGTGAAGAAATTGTGCTAAAGCACGATCCAGAATTGGAGGATGCGCGGTGGGTTGGATTTGCAGAGGTCAAGAGTGCGCTTGAGGGTTGCACGGGGACGCCGGATGGTGGGAAGGTAGGAGAGGAGGGGCAGTTGAGACTTCCGCCCTCCACGGCTATCGCGCATCAGCTATTGCTGGCGGTTGTTACTGGATTTCATTTGGCGAAGCTTTAGATCACAATTCAGCCTGGAGAATAAAGATACCATTTATTTACCCGCTCCATCACAAGCACTCACTCGCTCCATCTAATCCCACCTCCCAACCAACCACAACACAACCCCCCAAACCAAAGCTAAAGAATAAAAAAAGCAAGGAAATTCGTTCATCATACACTCTTTTAAAAAAAAAAAAAAAAGTGCCAAAAGAATACTTCCGGGTAAAAGGCGCCCAATGTACAATAAAAATAGAAAATAAAAAAATAATCACCCGCCAAGAAAGTAAGCAAGTAAAAAAAAAAAAACTCCCGTGCCAAGAAAAAAGTGAAGGAGAAAACGAAAAAAACCGCGAACCATCGACGCCCGCTCGTATTCATGCTAACTTAGCTAACTAAGGTAAAGTACGGTATCCATAAATAAATAAATAAAAATGTGTAAAAAAGTAGGAAAGAAGTTTACAAATGGTTATGGTATCGTGAATGGCAAAACAAAGAGTGCAATGATAAAAATAAAAATAAAAATAAAAAAGTGATACAAAATAGTAAGTAACAAGAATGAGAATAAGAAAGGCACCCCGGGTTACACGTTTGAATCTTACATACTGCCCCCCTCCAAGCTCCAGCTTCCCCACTACCTACCTCCCACTCTGTTCCTTGCTTTGTTTGGAAAAAAAAATTGTTAGCAAACAGGTTGAGGGAAATAATAGAGGGGGAAAAAAAATACAGGATTAAAACGAGATTGTTGAATATTGAGATATAAAAATAAAAAAAGAGGTTTTGAAAATTGAAGAGCCCACGGATGAGACAAGACCAGACTAAGAGACAAAACCAGCCCGCCCGTTACATGGTGTGAGAAAGGAAGAAAAAGAGGAAGTAAATAAAAAAAAACAAGCGCCTTCACCCCAAAGTTCTACCCCAAATGCTTTTTTTTGTGCTAAACGGAAGGAAATGAAAAAAGAGGGATACAGAAAAAAAAAATGGTAAGTGAAAATGTGCTATGTAAGACAAGGAACGCCTCCGAGAGGTGTGAAGGGCGAGGGAAATGCGCCGGAAAAATTAAGAGGTATCATGCTATCATACCTAACCTTTTGCTATGTAATCGCGTTATATAATCATGTCACCTAGTGTGTGTTTTTGGTTATCTTTTTTTTCGGCCATGTTATCATTTTTTGTAACCCTAACCTAACATTCGTAATATGTGTGGGTGGTTTTTGGAGCGATAGCCGTGAGATGATTGGGCTTCGCCCAATAAACACGACAGAATATGCTTTTTTCTTTTTACCACTCCTCACGTTGAGAGCGGAGGTACTTCCTGGCGAGTTCGTCGCCTCCTTGTGCAGACAATTCCATCCAGTGGTAAGCAACACACATCGTCGCAGGATCCCGCTTCTCGGGATCCTCGCCCTTGGCGACCATCATCTCTGGCCTGAATGTATCCTTCGGCTTAGACAACGGTTTGGTCGACCGCGGAAGTAGGGTGGGATTAGTGAGGTAAAAGATAGCCAGTTCTCGCTGGGCCGCAGGATCGCCTTCCTTTGCCGCAATGTTCCACATTGTGGCCGCGTCCTGCATTGTGTAACGACTGTACTCCTTGTTCTCCTTGTTGCCCTTCTCTTTGCCAGACTCTGATTCCCGCTGAGTGGTATCCCTAGCTACAATCTCGTCTGCGATCTCTGCCATAGTTCTACAGACGTCCTGCTTTAACCCGAGAGCTGCCAATCCAGTGTCCCAGAATGCTTTTCCAATAGCAGTCCTGTCCAAGATAGAAGCAGGAACGAAGGCGGCGACGAATTGCAAATCACGGAACAACGTTTTGGGTCGAATGTCTGCTTGTCTGAATAAGTGTTGTAAAACGTCCACAATCATGTCTGCACTAGGCGCCGCGTTATGGGTTGGCGAGCGGGCACCACTTGGCGTCATCAAAGGCGAAGTTATAGCACCACTGTTCATGACATTCGACCTTCTCTCCTCAAGATTGGCCATCGCCTCTTCAATATTGCTTGGTTGCGCAAGTTGCAGGTTGCATATCCTAGAAGAAGCTTCTCCCATAGCCTCCAAAAACGGTGAACTAGGCATCGATGGAAGAGTAGGCTTGCGTAAGCATGAAGGTGACCGGGAGGAAAGAGATGCGACTATAAGAAGCTCCAGCTCATAGATAGCTTGTAACTTCTGGAATGGATTGGGGTGAGTAGAAAACTTCATGAGTAACCTCCGGAAGGCATGACCATAGGGGAACGCCATGAGGCCACCCTTCTTAGCAGCGGAAAGGGTTGAAGTACGGGCAGTGGCATCGCTAGATGATGAGTTTTCCTCTCCAGAATGGGCTTCACGGCCAACATTTTCCAAAGTGGCAACCGGCGCCGCCAGCTCTCCCTTTTTCTCCTTGCCCAAAGCCTCGAAAGTGCCCGTGTTAGCAGATTTCCGAACGTTTTTGGTGCTCTTCTTTCTGGCCAGCTTCTTGTTAACAGATCCGCCGCTGTTCTTGGATGACTGTTTCTCCGCCGCCTTTCGCTTTGCCTCTTCTTGCTCTTCCTTCCTCTGGATACATTCGTCACCCAGGCCACCCGAAAACCACCCATCTGTTTCACTGCCCTGGCTGAAGACCTCTAGACCAAGGTCACTCAAGAGAAGACCGGTCAGTGATTGCTTCAACTCTCCTAGGAATTTCCTTTTTTGGTGATTAACAGTCTCCAAGGATTTTGATAATGAAGTTGGTGAGTGTGCGGTTTTGGGTCTACCAGAACTAGAATTATTGTTATGAGAAGAAAACGGCGACCAATAGGTATTGTGAGGTTCCGACTGCAAAGCCGGGCTGGGCATGCCAAACAAATCCTGTTTGTCAATGGAATCCATAAGGCCAGCATTGGATTTCGTCCTTCCTTTACCACGGCTTGATGGGAGATCGTGAATAGAGCTAACAATGCTTGCAGACCGGTTTCTTCCAAAAATATCACTGGTGCTGGGCCTTCGGAGCATATCCAGGCTGCGCTTAACGCGTCCGTCCTCATGATCATCGTCATCTCCTGAAACACTCAGTGTACCCACTCCTGCCAAGTATAGTTCGCCCTTCTGGCGGTTAATAGCCATCTCTCGGTCGTCCCGGGAGAATAGTTCACTCGACCATAGAACGGGTCCATCGAGTATCCCATCGCCAACAAGTTTAGTAACACATTTGTCGATTTCAAGGCAAAAGCGGTGAATCCTCTCCTCCCCTTTGCAAAAGTTCTCAACCGAATATCTGCTAAGGTACTCAAAAGTCATGTTTGCTTGTTCATCACTCAGCTTGTTGAGTCCTCCGTGCTCTGGTTGGGCAGCAAGGATATCGATTAGGGTATCCGATTTCAAAAGCGAGAAACTGCTGGTTGACATTCGGTGACTAATGTTACGAGAAGAACTCTTGGTCTTTGTTTCTGTCTTCGGCCGTTGGGGCATGGCCATCTTCTTCAGGGCTAGAGCGACATTGCGAGCCTCGTCGTATGCTGCCGAATTGCGCACATCTGTGACATACCACATCTTGTCACGAAGATCCTTAATTTTGTGCATCATTTCGTCCACGGCGGCTTCATGTCGTTCTTGAGCAAGAGTGAGCCAAACAAACCATGCTTCGCATTCCTCAATCCCAGCTGCTGATCTTTCTATTGAATCACGTGGGTCTCTCGAAAAGATGTGAAGTAAGGGGGCATACTCATCACGCTGAAGTGATGGCGGAAGTTTTCGAGCTTGTAATACCGCCCTATGATACTGTTGTGAAGAAACGTAGTCTCCTCTGGCCAAACACTGGGTAGAAGCAGCCTGAAGCATGGTGAAAAGGAGTGAGGGTGGTGTTTGGGCACGCTGCTTAGGCTTATCCAAATTGTCCTTGAGTGCAGCACCCCTTGAGCGGTCTGGAGCTGGTGCCTTTGATTGACCCGCCGTAATCATCGCTGTCAGATTGCTCTGAGGGTGAAATGGATTACTAGGATCTAGCTTAGTCTCTGGAACTGATTCAACTGGTTCAACAATTGTAGTAGTCGGAACACTGGGGGCGCTGTTGGCTTTGGCAGCTGATGGCCTATTACTGAACTTGGGCTTCTCGGGGACCGGTTCCTCTGGGATTTCAAACTCGCCCACCAACTTCATGACTGACTCTTTAAGTTGATTGTAAACTCTGTCAAGGCCCGAAACCTCAAGTGGTGCCTCGTCTTCGCTATCGCTATTGTGTCCTTCATCGTCGTCGTCATCGTCATCCTCATCCCAATCTTTCCGCATCTTTAAACTTAGTTCCTTTCCGTCCGGTGAGACGTAGATAACCGCCCATTTTTCAGCACAGGGATGGCATTTTCCAGATGTAACATCAGGCCCAAGTCTGCCCATCATTGCTTCGACGGCCGATCTAACTTCCAGGCCAAATTTCTCTAAGGAGTTTGGGTCCGAACCAGAGGGGTGGAAGGGTTGAGTGTTGAAAGAAAAGGATGATGGTGAGGCCAAAGGAATAGACATAAACGACCGCCTGTCATCCGGGAAGCTTGACCGTTCAAGCAAAGGATAAGTCATTGACGCTGATTCACTCGTAACAGAAGAACCAGATCCGCTGAGGACCGAACCCGAACCAATTTCAAATCCAGTGTTTGGAGATCTGCCGAATATTTGTCGCGAGGAAGACCTGCTACCCATGGCTCCTCGAATATCACGTCCTTCTACCATAGCAGATGAGCCTTGTGGATATAATGCTTGATAAAGAGTAACAATGTCTGCCGGACATAGTACAATGAATGGCTGAACTTCTGTTGTTTCTCGGGGAGAAGTGATGGCCTTTGTTGGGAGGAGAACAGGTGTTGAATCAATAGGATGTGGGTTGCGAAACCTGGCAAGCAGGTTTTCTATATGACCTCTAATCACAGGCTCCACAGGATTATTGGTTTTCCTGAATATAATCAGTAAATTATATTTTCCCATAACGATGAATCCGTAATCAACTTACCAGTCACCAAAAACAACGCTAACCGCATGGTTATACATTTTTTTTAAAACCGGGCGCAAAATCTTTAACCTAGCGTGTTCACTAATATGATGACCTGTCATAATTCCGTAGTACTAGTGAAACCGTTAGTTACATGCTTTTCATCGTATTTTTGAAGGATAGTCACTCGTAGGACATACTTCTGGGTAAGCGATCCCATTGGTCAAGAACCGCTGGAAGAACCATTTTGCCACAAGAATAATTTCTGCCTGGCGTTGCTTTTTAGGGTCATCAATCTTCTGCAAGATCGCATGTCCCAACTCGAGGATGCCTTCTGGTATTCCTCCGGCGCTTGGATCGTCGTCCAAAACCTCAAGCAATTTTTTCTCCGCCTTGATCCAGAATTCTTCCGCGAGAAGGTCCTGCTTTCCTCGTAGATCCGCTTGTGAACCGCCGTTATTTTCATCCACCAAAAACGATCCTTCCTGGATAAGGTTCATCAAACAAATTTCCAAGTTGGCTTTGGCGGGCCATTCCCGCATTGCTGCCCATGAATCCATAACAACTAACAGAAAAGATTCACCCTTATTCTCACAAATCAACTTGGCGCCAGTAGTAGCCCAAACATCCGTCCGCCGTTTGTCCTCCGCAGAATCTGGGCCCGTAGAATTCGCAAATATTGTATGTAAGATAGTATATAATGGGTCATTACGGTGAAAGGCAAGAAGTCGCTCTACTGGACTCGGCATGGGAATTTGTGATGTGGTGTTTCTTAAGGCTGTGTTGCCACGTCTGGACGCCTGCTGGGGTAGAATAGATTCCTGGGGGTTTGGTTGATAGTGATGTCGGACCAAGCTCTCCAACTCTACATTCGAGAGACGAGCAAGACGATTCGCGAGAAATGTTGGGCTAGATCTAATCATTGAAACAAATGAGAGTATAGTATCCCGTGCTTGGACTGGAATCTCATGAAGAAAAGATGTCAACCCTTTAGGGCCTTCATTGTCGTCGGAAGAATTCGAGGGCTTTGCCGAATCCAATTCGGGTTCCAACATTGCGAACCGGCGCGTCGCCTCACACGAATTTCTGACATCGTGAAGCGCATTGTATAGGGTGGCGAAATCGGATTTCTGATCGGATTTGAAGTAATCAACTAAAGCTTTATGACAGAGTTCACCGGACCTAGTTAAGCGCGCCGAAACAGCACTCGATACTAGTGACTTGTGTAAACGTATTCGACTTTGAAGGTGTTTATGTTCTTGGTAAGATTGTAATTTGACTAGATGCGCTAACTCGGCGAGTGATGTAGTTTGTCCTACGAAAGCAGAAGGAACAGGGGAAATGTATGAATCGCCGGAAAGCAAAGGTAGTTGACCAGATGGAGCGGATGCAGAAACAGGCAAACTAGGCCGATGCTTCAAGGACGACTGATGCCGACCTTGGGCTATCGTCATATTTTGTGGTGGTGGAGTGGCAGATGGAGATGGAGGAGCCGATGTACTTGCGGCTTGAGTGGGTTGTGAAGGGATGGGAGAAGAAGTTCGAGATGGAGGTTGAGGGGGGGCTACAGGACAGAATGAGTGGTGGTTAGCTGATGTAGCAAAAAAGTGATGGGAAGGAGTAACAATGCTGATGCTTGGTATGCTTCTGCTTTGCTTATGCTTTGCTTTGCTTCGTGCTTTTCCCGATGTGTGGGGTGCGCTTCTTTCTCTCAACCTGCTCAACCTGCTCAACCTGCTGCCACGCTGGCAACGCAGCACAACAAAAGCAGGAAAAGCAAGGTACACGCAGGAAGCAACAGAGCCGCGCGGCGGGAATCAACAAAAACGGAATAGGTTCTTTATAATTAAACCATAGAGAGAAGAGATTTGGAGAAGAGGGGATGCATACGAGTAGGCGAAGGGGAGAAAGACTTGGAATCCTTCATGTGTCCATGAGATATGGGGTTGTAACTGTTGCTATAAAGTATATTGAAAAGAAAAAAAATTTAAAAGTTGAGTGATACTGGAATAATGTAACCTGTTTTTCAGGAGCGGGTAAAGTAGTGCAGTTGTAGTGTAGTGTATGAAAAAGTGGAAATAGAGAGACTTTGAAAAGATCGATAGATGGAGAAGGAGGTAAAGTTTTTCTTTTTTTTCTTTACTTTTTTTTTCTTTTTTTCTTTTTTTTTTCTTTCTGTCTTTCCTTCTTTTCTCGTGGTGGTGGTTGGGAGTGATGGTTAGTGGTGGTGGTTGAGAATAAAGTGTAGTGGGTGTAGTGGGGATAGGGTAGGTAAGGACCTTGGATAGAGGGGGGTAAGGGTGGGAGAGTAAAAGATGATATCGACAAGCAAAAAAAGTATTTCGCGAGGCGAACTTTTCTCTCAGGTCAGCGCGTCCGGGATGAGAAATGACGATGGCGAAGATTTCGCGCGGAAGGGCAACAAATGGGTGGCCAGCCAGTACTCGTACTAAGGTAACTTACCGTAGTACTCCGGTAGGGGAACAGTACTGAAGTCGGAGATGGAAGGGAGAGTGGGTGGAGGGGAAGGGAATGTGAATGGACGTGAAATGTGCTAAATGTGAGTGAGAGATGCTGAGGCGTGCTTAGATTGTTGCTTCTGCTGTGATGTGATGCTTCTTGCTGCTGCTGCTGCTGGTGATGCTTGCTGCTACTCCTGGAGGGCTCTGCTGCTGCTTCTGCTGTGCCTTCTTCGCTTCCTTCTGCTCTCTTTCTTCCTTTTCGTTCCTGTTCGTTCGTTCTCGTAGAATACCGGCAAGGTAACTTGTTGTCCTGATCACTACTGGCTAGTGATTTTTATTATTATTATTGCCGTATTTTCCTAGCTTTTTTCTTCCCTTCGTTCACTAGTTTTTTTGTTTTTTCTCTTTCGCCAGGCTTGCTCGTACGGTAAGTGATTCGCTGTGCTGGCTTGGAAGATGAAAATGGGTAGGATTGGGGGAGAGGAAGAGGTTGGTGCAGATATCCATAATCGCAGCAAAGAAGGATAAAAAGGTGTTCACACTTGAACCCCCACCAATTAATTCATCCTCTATCATAAATTTACACCTTCAAAATTGTTCGAGGTTTAACCATTATGTGCGAGGTTTGCACTTCATCCCAAAACGAATGAATGTCTGCTCGAACAAGACATTCCTACTCGCACGGTGTGTACACTTGTAAGTGCTTGCTGCTACAAGCCGGGAATCAGAAATTGGGCACCTTCAGCTCCGTCAATACTTCTGGTTACTATGACGGACACGCTGTCAATGCTGGTACCGCCCTCTCGCTGGTCTACCGGTGTCCACTTTGCCCCTCAGTGACTATCAGCCCCCTTCAACTCTGGAAAATCAGGATCTTTAATTATTACTTGCAGTAACTCGAACAGGGATCAGATGGATTGGAGGTGGGGAAGGGCCGTTGCGGATTGGTTGATCCTCGCCTCTAAAAAGTGACAGCAGAGCAAACGACAGGCATCCGTTTTTTTCCATACATCTTGGCAATGTCTTTAACATTTGTTTTTCCCAAAAGCTTTCTTTCCTTTTTCATCATTATTTCCCCCCGATATAAATTCAATTATTTTTGCCCTTTGAGGGTGGTGACTTGAGAGTTGGATGGAAAGCAGCCGGGAATTTTCCACAAGTGAATGAACTCTGCTTATCCCTTCCTTAAGAATGTCCCCGGTTGCCTCCGATTATTACTGTATCCGATGATGATGATGTTGTTGTTGGGGGTTGAAGCCCATAAACAACCTGCCCCCGAATTAACCCGCATTGGATGGTAAGTTAGCGTTGTGTGGTATGATAGTGCAGTTGACTACCCGTACAAACGTTTGACGTCTGCTTCAGCCTCCAGCCTTCAGACGTCAAGTGTTCTGATCTCCCAAAGTGATTTTGTGAGGGTATCGTAGACCGGTAACAACACTTTGTTACATTTGGCCCCGTTCTGTGACTTGAACAAGGCCGCACTCTGTAACCCAACCTATCTCAAGTTCGCAGCACCATCTCCATCATCACCACCGATCATGACTCTGCCAGTCAACACCTGACGTCCCGGCTTTAATTCTGCTCGACTCCGTTCGGGGGTGGATGGATGGTCAAAAAAACTAACTTATGGCATGTCGTATCGTTGGGTGGGCAACACAACAAGCTTAGGGCCATCGTCCCTGTCAGCGAGTATGATAGATAGATACTCCTGTATGTGCCAAATCGTGCCTTTACCGGTACTGCTAGGCTAGACGAGGCCCTATCCGTTCTGAGTCCTACATACTATATCGTACCTATGATCTCTCCCATCCAGTCCGAAATCCAATTCATCTCTACGGCACCACGGTACTCGTCCGTTAATCATAGTGGTTGATCCACGGGATTGGCTGCCCGGTAACCCGTCCCCATCGCGCCTTTCCAGCTCATCATCCATCCACTACTCTGCGGTAACTCATACTAGCTCAACCGTCGTTCAGCACGCAGATCCATCCATCCAGCCATCGGTCGGTCTCCCGAACTGTTCGTCAGCTTTTCAATTCATCCAACAACCGAGCTTCTCACTGCTCGATGTCTTCTTGCTTCCTCCCTTTCCTTCCTTCGTCTGCGCTTCGCTTCCTTCCAACAAACCAAACGAAACTATCGTCCGCCATCCCATACAGTCGGCGCATTTCTGCTACAATTTATGATTTCAGATTTATCATTTCCTTTGTTTCCATCGATTTCCCCTCTCGTCAAGAAAAGACCGGAAAACCTTTCGCATGGAAATAAACTCCCCATTTTACCCACCTCTGGTTGGTCAACTCATAATAAAAGTGTGTGTGTCTCTTGCCAGGAAGGGTTTGGCGCAGGATGCGACTTGAGTTTTTTTGCCAACTCATCAGTGCATACCGTACTGCACCGATAACATGCGCTCAGTCACTGACTGCAACCAGAAATGGAATCTTTTTTTTATAACCTATTTATTTCAAGGAGATGGGAAGGAAGAGAGGAAGGCAAGGTATCTATCGCAGACAGACTGTCTACCGGTATAGGGAGGGGAAGAAAAGAAAAGAAAAGAAAGGAAACATGCTCCGCCGCCTGCAGTTGTGAAATTGCGAGAAGTTGAAGGTTGAAAGTTCGAAGGGGAGTTCTTTTCCTCTCTCTGTTTGGACGGATGTCTGTTTTTTCTTCTTTTCTTTCTCTTTCGTTCTTCATGCAGCGCTTCCGGAAACCCACTATGAGTACTGACATGCCTTACTGTGCAGTAGTACGGCAGGGCAGAACATTCTACTCGTCCGTTCGTTCCTCTCCTGAATGTTCTGTTTGTTTTGATTTTTTCATCATCTTCTCGTGCTTGTTGTGTTTTATTTCACCCATTTCATGTTTTAAAAGTATTATTTGTTTGTTACTGTATTGACGATGTTTCGTGGGATGATAGTACGAGTTCTCTGATATGTCGTCGTCTATCGTCCATCCAGCCTTGCGAACAAAATCCATATGAAAGCCATATATAAAATCCACTTCCGGCAAACCCCCTGCACATCACTACATAATCCAAGCACTCACCCGTACAACACTCTTCTATTATCATTCCCAGTCCATCGGTCCCCCAAAAAACCCAATGGCCGAATCTCATATTCCATTCCTATATGAAGATGACCACAGATACCATATCAATCAATCAATCCACAATTGGTCCAACCCACCTATCCCGATCTTCCTCATATGTCCAATACCTAAACCAAACATATTCAAGCACGCTGTTTCATGTATATATTCTCGTTCCATTTTGTTTTTGTTTTTCCATCCTTACTACTTCCCTGCCTTACGCTCTCTTCCACGGTACATACGAGGCGTGAGAAGCACCTCTTACTTGCATCAGCTTACGAGGTTCTTCAATAAGAAAAAAACCAAGAAGAAAAATATGCGCGCGCCCTATCTTCATTCAAGATTCCATGCGTTTCTATCATAAGGTGCCATACAGAACTTTCCACTGACCGTTTCAATGGAACGATAAAGTATTTGTTTATCCACCTGTAATCATCGCTCTATTCATTACCGGCATTCTAATTTAATCTCTCAACATCAACAGATAACGCCCAGAACACCAGTTAACTTGACCATCTTACTAACCCTACCATAACAACAATTAACAATCGCAAAAGTCTCTCACCCCCCTAATTCAATTCAATTCCTTGTACCTACATCTAACTACCTATAAGCCCTCCCCCATCAATCCACCCAACCATACGTTACATCTCCCAGGTACACAAATACATACATACATGCATACATACAATCCCTAGGCCCCCCCCTTCCGCACACACCTGCGGCCCACAGTCCGCCAAATACGTGGCAGCCCGAGAGAAAAATAAGGCTATGGTCCCTCCCTTTCCTCCTCACTGGACTACGGTGTACCGTAGCAATAGTATGTTGGGTACGAGTATGCATGCAGGATACAAGGCTGGAGCTATACTACCACCAAGTTATTTCAGTACTTGCCGGATCTGCTAGAGGGAGAGAGGTTAATTTAGGTTCTCTTTTTTTTTTTCTTTTCTTTTTTTTTTCTTTTTTTCTTAATACATGGAAAATGTACTGTATAGCCCTACTGTATGTGCTTCCCCGAGGAAGAGATGCTGCTTAAGCATGATTCGGTATGAAAACAGTTAGAGTGCTCATGGCCTTACCGTACATAGACTACATACTATTGAATGGCCGGCAACATTCTCTTCTCTTCTCTCCTCTTGCATCTCACTACGAGTGCTGCTGGCACTTGCGTAATCCAATCCAATCTACCATACACTATCACAAGTCTACTCTGGTCCCCTCCCTTCCGATGCCCATCATCACCATTACGTTCACCCAACATCTGATCCGATCTACTTTTTCTTCCCCTTCCTTCCTTCCTTCTTTTGCGAACAAATAGCAATTAAGCAATGAAATATTCGCTAGCTTTTCGCAAAGCCCTGTGATACAATAAAAAGAAAGTACTATACTAATCCGAGTACTTGAGTATATGATATAAGTTAGTATCTATTTGCCTATACGCATATGCGTTCGATCGATTGATTGATCTTTTTTGGGAGGTTAGTCAATGGAAGGTGTTCTATGCCATATTATGGTAAGTAAGTAGGTACAGTGTCCGTACCGGTAGATGCAAAGTATCACACAATTGCTTGCTTTTTGCAAACGATCTCGATGATGGGGAAAAAAGTAATTACCTTACCCCCCCCCCCCGGGGCTCCCTAAAAAATAAAAAATAAAAAAAGGGTCTTGGGGTGGAGGAAAGAATCTTTGGTTAAGCTTGAGGTCTTGCTTGTTGCTGTTGTTGTACCGTAGCGTCGTTTTTAGCTTTTCTAGTTTTTTTTTCAGTTGAATTATGGTAAGTTTAGCCAAGGCTTAGTCTAACTGTCCAGGTTGTCCTAACCCTCTCCCCCCACCAAGAGCCTCAACTTATTTTTTCCATGAAATCCCTGCCGGCGGGAATCGTTTCACTTCCGCCCCCAAACAACCCCCCGTTTTTCGCGCCAATAAGCCCGTGTCCCGCACACATGCCCATCCATCACACAATATGGAGGACTGGGGATCTCCGTGGGCTGATGATGAGAAGCTCGATGACGAAGAGGAAAGGAAACTTCCGCTGCCAAAAGTGAAGAATGGTGAGGTCGAAAGTGACAATCCGGAGAAGGAGGAAGAAGAGGTAGCAAGAACACCTGTTACGGAAGAGAGAAAGGGAGTTGGGGCAGCAGCAGCGGGCCTCGCAGTTGATTGGGACAGCGGGTTTGCCGATTCGTCGGCTTGGGCGAATGCTACCCCGAGGGTGCAGGTCGGGGATGGGGATAGCTTTGGGTGGGGGGTTTTGCCGTCGGAGGACCTCGCGGGGGTGGGGGCAAAGGGGAGTGATGATTCGGAGGAAGAAGGAGAAGATGAAGGAAGAATTGAGGATGACTGGAAGGGTAGCGGTAAGGATGAGGCTGTCAAGACTACCAAACTTCCTCCGATATCTACCGATGAAGTCAATGCTTGGGGTGCCGGCTCGGATTGGGGGGATCCAAGGACTCCTAGGACTCCCGAACCTCGAACTGAGGGAACAAAAGATGCACTGGGCTTATCGTTAGGTGGAGTGGGGGTTACACATGATGGGAGGTTCGATACAGAAGTGAAAGATTCACCCACTATTGATGTCGAGAGACATGACCAACTCATTGATGCAGAAACCCTTCTGAACAGTCCTACGAAACAGCGGGCAATCGAGGGGGAAACACAGAATGCGGAAGATCATTTGCAGACAGTTCTACAGGCCGTTTCAGACTCCGCTCTTCAGACTCAAGGGGACCTAAAGGATAGCAGCACACCATCAGAACCACATTCAACCACCCCGCCAATCCACGAGGCGAGCTCTTCAAAAGACGACGACACAAATGCTAATGCTAGTGACCAAGATGACGACGACGATGATTTTGGGGACTTTGCAGCGGAGGGCGAGGAGTTTGAGGAGCCCCAAGCTCCCATTCCAGAGCCAGTACTTCCTCCAGCAATCAAACCACCTCTGCCAGACTCTTTCGAAATAGATGTCTCCCTTGTTTCAAAGCTATATCCGATCCCAACCAGCCGCCCAGACCCGCCACCAATCGACGAGATTATCTCAACTACAGAATCGTAAGTGGGCAGCTACTCTATTGTTATTAGGTGTTTGTGTTTAACTATTGAACAGCCGAAAAGCCTGGTACCGGCTGTCAACGAGCGTCACTATTAGGAGGAACCGCAGTGG
Source organism: Choiromyces venosus 120613-1 (assembly GCA_003788595.2). Lineage (NCBI taxonomy): Eukaryota > Fungi > Ascomycota > Pezizomycetes > Pezizales > Tuberaceae > Choiromyces > Choiromyces venosus. The sequence continues at coordinate 734,724 of ML120362.1, forward strand.
CGATGACGACTACGTTCGGGTTATGTGGGTTGGATCAAAGGTTCAGGAAAATGTAAACAAAATTGTGGAGAAGTGGATAACAGATGACAGGAATTCAGGAGGGGGTGGTTTGATGGGTGGGGGGAAAAGGGTGAGTGCTATGTTTGGGTGGGGAGACAGCACCTCGAAGATTTCGGACCAGAAGCCAATCTCTCTCTCGAGGGCTACCCCGCAATTACCGAGTGGAGGTCATTCTCGAAAGGCAAGTGGTTCTGGGTCTGTTTCTACCTCGACACAAAATCCATCCTCGAAACCTGCTTCATTTGGGATTTCGAGTTCTTCGGAATCAGTGGGCGGCGGTTCTGTTTCATCACCCCGGGCTACAAGCTTTGGGTGGAGTAGTACGCAACCTCAATCTAGTCCGAGCTCGGTGAAAGGTGAAGAGAAAACACCCTCTACCCCAGTGAGGACGAGTTTTCATAGTTCAACAAGGAATTCACTGTCGTCCCAACCATCCCCTCCAAAAGGATCAACAGCCCCTCATTCACCAACGACAGACAACGAGTCAGCTGGACGTTCGATGGTAGTACCATCAAGCACTCTATTTCCAACTCATTTATCAACTGCAGATATCAAAAATAGTCCTATTGTCCCGACCCCGGAATTTCCCTCGGTGGTAGTCAATTCGATCACAGCGGATCCTCTAACTGCAGGTCTGCCAGCTGATGTGCGAGCAACCGATTTAGCCACCGCATCCAGCTTTGGTGATTGGGGTGCCTTTGAGAACATGTCGGCAAATGCGCCACCTACATCTGCAGATAGCCAATCGCGCAATTATGACGAGTGGGGCGCATTCGAAGATCTTGCAACGTCAGGGAGTTCTTCCTCAGCACCCAAGGAAGGTCCTCCACTGATTGGATCACAAAACTCCCCTGTGGCAACCAACCTCAATTCTGCTGTCCCAGCACCAATACCATCGGTCCAGTCTTCATCCGAATCTCATAAAAAGCTCAACTCAGCTCAAACGGCACTCGGACCAGCTGATACAACCATCGATAACTGGGGTGATCTTGAATCCTTGTCATCTCAGCCTCCGAAACTCCAAACCCCTTCAAATGTATCGTCTTCACATGTTCCTAAAAATCAAAACATCAATTCACTAGCCTGGTCTGAATCGAAAAATCAGAAAACCTCCCAATCGAGTTCGTTCGAAGGTTCTCGAAAGGGCTCAGGGCTGTCGACCCCACCAACGGGAAATATGTTAGGTGGAGGAAGTTTTATTTCTGCGCCGATGAATGGAAGCGCCGCTGATAGTATCAAAAAACGTCCTGTCATATCCAATGTGCAAACACAACAGGACGACGATGAAGAGGACGATTGGGGTGAAATGGTCCAATCACCAACCACGTCTACGGGAGTTATTGGCTTTTCCGAAGCCCTCAGGATGCCTGCTCCTGCCTCATCACAAGATATCACTAGCCTCAGAGCTTCCATCCCGCTAGTACCATCGATCCCCCAACGTGTGCCAACACTAGATTTAACCCCTATGCCATCTCCGACGCCTGCTCCAGTCTTACAACCGACATCGGAGCCTTCTGCTGCCCTGAGCCCGGGCGATTTGGGGCAAAAATCGGGATCCAATATTGGAGATTCGTGGGATTTATCCTTCTTCGAAGGACCCGCGACACCCAACAGTGGTTTCCATATGCCCAAAGATATTCCAGAGCCTGCTAGCCAAGATTTGTGGGATACACCGGCTGTTGTGCAGGGTAAAGCCCCGGAGTCAGTGGATGACAAGGCGATCAGAGAGATTGTGGAAGGGTTGCCAGATCTGAGCTATATGCTTGGCTAAGGAGGGTCATGGGTCTCTCGGGAGAATTAAAATTCAAACCCTAATAACGTATTTAAGTAGGGCATAAAAAAATATAGTTTCCCGATATCCTAAGGTGAAATGACTAGATTATCTATTTATTTATTTTCTTTTCTTTGCATAGCACGGAGTTTTGTATGGCTTTGAAAGATTTCCACCTCATTTCGTTTTGTTTATAATATGTAAAGTCGTTGCGATGGATATTATGGACAGTATTTCATTTAATAAAATACTCTACCCGTATAATCCTCCGATGGATTCGTTATACAGCGATATACAGCGGCAAAAAAAGGCTTAAGACAAACGTTAAATCCAGTTGTTAGTCAACTGCCAAGAAACGGTGAGAACACTCAAAGCCAACCTTTCAATCCTGGACTATGACACACACAACACAACATCCTCCCTCAGCCCACTTAACATTCTTGCCGGAAAAAAACAATACGGTAACGTTCCAACGCCGACACCTTCTAAAAGACAAACAACACCACTTGGCAAACCAGATACGTCATGGAGATCCGGTTTGTTACTATCGAACACTGGCTGGACGAGGAAAAAATTACTTATGCTGGTGGTGATTAAAGGTCATGGGTTATGGGATACTTGAGCCCCCCTCTCCTCATTTCTGACTAATCGCGAAAGAAAAGAAAGAAATGGCGAAAGCAGATGTGTTCTTGCTGGCCATCCATCAATCACCTAGTTCTACCGTACTCTACTGAACGGACTCCACTACACCATCCCTACCTTGCTTAAACCTTCGACTTGGATATAATACGGTAGATCTCATATCCAGTTTATCTCTCCCCCTGAGAAATCTGCGGGGAGTTTTATTGTGGTTTCTTTTATATCCTTCTTTCTTTATTACGAATAGGACCCCCTTTGGCATACGAAGACCATAGATATCGGTTTGATATTTTTTCTCGGCTGCCGTTTTATATCGCCGAGGATCTGACCGATCTATCCGGAACGGAACCGCCCGCCATTCCGTTTGCTAACTTAGGCTGCTGAAGTGTTTCCCAGAGCTCTTATTCTACTGCTTGTTGAAGCTGTCAACTCAACCAATGCCCTGCCGACTTGAGAAGTTCAATCAAGATTTCTGCACAATCATCTCGACTCGGGATGTTTGAGACAAAGATATTTATTCTCACATTCTCTCTCATCAACAACTCGGAGAATTAACTGCTTTTCAACCACCGTTGCAGTCATCGTCAGACTAACCTAATCCTATCACAGTGATATTATAACCGATTTTGAATCATGAGTTTCATTCCTTTTAACTCCCTATATTCTCTATTTCCTATCTCCCTTTCATATCATCTTTGCTCCCAGAGCAGAGCAAACTAGAGCGAAACAAGCTCCATCCCCTGCGCCGGAAGGAAATCAGCTAAGTCTGCGTAAGTGCTTGTTTTTTTATACAATTTTTTGTTCATCTGGTCAGTGGGTTAGGTTTCCCCAAAAGGATGGTCTTCATTTAGTAGTATCTCTTATGCCTGTCGCATATGGAGTGGATTATCACCTTCGTGAAGGATATGCAAAAAAAAAAGAGAGCGAAAAAATGAGCGAAAAGTGGGTGAGGAGGAGAGAAAATGGGTAAAGTGCATAATGCCTTTGCCCTTTTCGGTTCTGCCCGATACTGCGATTACTGGGTTATCGTACGGGGATGAGAAAAAGGACAGGAGTGAGAGACGAGGAGAAAAGAAAGGAATAAGGGCTGGAATAGACAGAACTGTTGGCTCAGTTCTCCGTATCCGTGGAGATGGTATTTCCGTACATTCACTGCTGCTGGATAGAGCGTTGTGATGCTCTTACACCGGAAAAGGCCACCAAGTAAAGCTTGTCTGAAAAAGTCAGGGAGATGGGTTAAGGGTGGGGAGAAACTCTTGGATGATGATATTCTAAGTTGTTTTTTTTTGCCTCTTGTGGGGAGTGAACATAGGCCGGAGGGAATTGGCTGCCGTATTATCATATCATACTATCAGATAGAAGTGCTTATCTCATGGATATTTGCCCTTAATAAAAATAAAAAAAAGGGCAAAACCCATGTAGGAAGGGATAGAAAGGGATGTGGGGATGATACATAAGAGGAGGGGACTATACTATATAGAACATGCCCGGTCTGATCCCGTATGATCATTCTGGGGAGGAAAGGCTTTGGAAGACTGGCTGAGCCTATGATACAGTATGATAGACTCTATTGTACGGGCTGACTAGGGGAACGGGGAAAGAGGTTGATGCTTCGGGATTTTATGGCGGGCAGGCGTGGGGTCTTGGCAGCAACAATCCCGACTCACCACACGCAACCCTACGCCTCTTCCCTCCGCTTCGCTGCCTCAGTCGCCCGTTCGCCGCAGCCACACAGCTCTATCAGACTGAACGCTTCTTTTTCCCTGGGTTGGAACTATAACACTGATCAATAACAACCCCACGAAAGACACAACATCTCCAAAATTTCATCAGCGCGGTACTAAGATCACTACATCAGGAAGCTCTTGTCCGTACCGACGGTGTGGTCACTCGTGGAGTATGCATCCTCCATGTGAAACAAATTTCTCTCATATTTTCACAATCGCTTACAAACGGGTAACAGGTTTTCTCCAAAGTGGTTTTTGAGGTCACAGTAATGTCAAAATCGGTTAAAAATTCACATCGCGACAATACTCGTGATATATGGCGTCCAAATATGGGGGAGGCTGAGAGAGGTAGAGGTCGCCCGCGGTCCCAATCAAGAGAGAGAAGACGTTCACCCCCTACTGGTCCTATGAAGAGAAGACAAGGCGGAGATCGTGATTTTAGAAGTCCAGAAAGGGGATCGAGGCCATTTGATAAACCACCTCCATCACCATCGCGACGACGCTCTCGGGAGAGGAGTAGAAGTGGTGACAGTAGACGTTCACCTCGCTACGAACCAATATCACCCAGACGTCCTCCTCGTAACGAGAAGACTGGTGGCCGAAATGCTGGCGGTGGTGCTTCGGAGTCACGAAATTCTAATCGTCATAAACGACGCCGACCCTCTGGGTCCCCTATTAAGCGCAGACGCTCACGATCCCCTGGTCATTATACCAATAGACACTCATCGAAAAAGACACGAAGACCAAGATCCCGTTCAAGATCTCCATCGGTATCCAGGCGTGGCAAAAGAGATGGTTCGGCTTCGTCAAGACCATTATATCCACCACCACCTAGGAAGTATAAACCTCCGAATCGAGGTCCTAATAATCGGGATAGATCCATGTCAACTTCTCCTAAACGCTTACCTCATGACTCTCGCTTTAGGTCTCCTATCCGTGGATCAATACGAGGCTCCCCGCTGCCATCATCCAGGCGTCATTCACCACCACCTCCATCAAGGGGTCGCTCGGTATCCCCTATGCCCCCACCACCGAGGGGGCGACGTGGTTTTCCTCGGGACTCCCGATCACCACCGCCAACCGGGCGTGGCCGGCGTCACTTTTTTCCAAGGTCTCCCCCACGCCACCTTAATCGATCACCTAGGTTTCAGTCACCATCTCATCCACAGTCACCTCAGGAAAAAAGACGATCAGCAAGTCCACCACCCACACTTGATCAGAGCCCTCCGTCAAAAGCATCTTATCCGAACAATTCTCATGCTGGCCAGTTGGAGGAACACCGGACAGTCGTGGATGCCAAACCGAACTACCAATCATCGGTACCCAACAATGATTCACAAAGTGGGATTATTCCAGCGCCAGAGCAGTCGGGCCCCAACGCATCCGAAGGTCAGGACCCTGTTGAGGGGTCTTCCAAGACTCTCACCCCGGATCAAAGCACTCAACAAACAGCACCACCGACCGCACCGCAGATAAATGACGGTCCCTACGTAAATCCGGAACGCCAGAAAAATATTCTTGCAGACGATGCTCCGGGATTCGGGAGGGGTCGGAGGTTTTCAAGAGAACATCCTACAGGGTATGTCGCCTTTGATCTTTACTCATTTATTTACACACAGTACTAAATGTATCAAAGACCCTCGCGAGGTGGTTATCATTATCAGGATGGCCCTCCACATGGTGGTAGGCGTGGGTCACAACATTCAGATTATCATGCCCCCTTTTCTGGTCGTGGTTCTCGCCAGGGACAGTTTTCACCTGAGAGGCGACCACCATTCGAAGAGCGTAGGTCGGGCCGTCGCTTTGGTGGAAGAGGCCATAGAGGACGGGGGCGTGGAGGAGGTGGTGGAGGTGGTATCCATGATGATGGAGGGATGGGCAGAGGAAGGAACCGGTTTGATTCACATGAACAGCAACCACCAACGCATCCTCGCCAAAGCCGTCCTGCCACTCCTGAGGATTCTCGCCGCCCTGTTTCTAGGTCTAAAGATGGGTCACAGGAAGGCCATCACGAAAATGAGGGTGATAATGGCAATTTGCCCAATTCTCGGAACAGTTCTGTAGCCCGAGAGCCAACCTCGCAAGCTGATCATGAGATGCCTCCGCCTTCCTGGCCCGCTTCCAAGAATAGTCCGGAGCCTCCTCTACAGGATTCTCGTCCCTTCAAGCGTATATCCGGTGGCCCAAACGCAAATCGTGGATCCGCTTCAACTAGCGAAAGCAAGGGCGGAAGCAATTTTCGACCTTTCGCCCTTGGCGTTTTCAACAAGAGTAAAAAACCATTACCGAAGGCCCTCGATGCATCGCGGGAGCCACTCTCAAGAGGACAACCGAGAGGATCTGGCGTCAATAACATTCCTTTAGGAAAGAACGTTGAAGTGCTCAAAAAGTCTGCAAAACGAGAAGCACCACCACCACCAACGGTCCCGGCAAATAGTTACCCAGAACAAGAAAAAGTTTCTCAAGCTCCGGTGACACCTAAGGCTATCCGCCAACAACCTCCTCCTACCAAAGAGTCAATTTACACCCGGCTGAGCATGGTCGGAGAAGGCACTTATGGGTAAGTAGATTTTGGTTATATTATGATTTTCCATTACTAATTTGACTGACTTTTTACAGAAAGGTGTACAAGGCGTCCAACGGTGTTACAAAGGAATTGGTTGCTCTCAAGCGTATTCGCATGGAGAGCGAGAGAGATGGCGTATGTTCTGTGGTCTTGAGATTTTTTTCTCCTGTGATAGAGCTGACGGATACTAGTTTCCTATTACAGCAGTGCGAGAGATGAAGCTTTTACAAGCATTAAAGCAAAATAACGTAGTCTCCCTTTTGGAAATGATGGTTGAAAAGGGTAAGTTATAAACTAATCGCAAATATTTCCATCGACTAACTTGTTGCAATATTATAGGCGACTTTTACATGGTCTTTGAATATATGGATCATGACCTCACTGGAATTCTCAACCATCCGACATTCCGACTTGAGCCTTGCCATATTAAGCATCTTGCCAAACAGTTCTTTGAAGGTCTAGAATACCTTCATCATCGAGGTGTTCTGCATCGTGATATTAAGGGGTCCAATATTTTGCTCAACAACGATGGGCAGTTAAAGATCGCTGACTTTGGGCTTGCTCGATTCTATACGAAGGCTAGTAAAAAGCAGTTGGATTATACTAACCGCATCATCACTCTTTGGTATCGTCCTCCTGAGATTCTTCTTGGCGCCACTGCCTACGGTCCTGCAGTTGATATTTGGAGCGCGGCTTGTGTGTTTGTTGAGCTTTTCACGAGACAGCCAGTTTTTACAGGTAAAACTGAGATTGATCAGTTGGATACCATCTATAATGTCATGGGCACTCCTAGCGAGAAAATCTGGCCCGGCCTGAAAGAGATGCCGTGGTATGGATTACTCAGAACACCTGCACGGCGCCGGCCCAAGTTTCAGGAAAGATATTCAATGTATGTATCATGTCTGCAAATGTGTCTCGATTTTGACTAACGCTTTTATAAGTCTTTTGCCAGATACTGCTATGGAATTAGCGACACGAATGTTACAATATGATCCTGACCAACGACCTTCGGCAGAAGAAATTTTGAAACATCAATACTTTTTGGAAGAACCAGCTCCTGCCCCTCCACTTGGGTGAGTTGTCTATCTTTCCCTTTATGCGCTCCTCACTAATAAGATGTGCATAGTTTACGTGACCTCAAGGGAGATTGGCACGAGTACGAATCTAAGATTGAGCGCCGGAGGGAACGTGAGATAAACGAGAAAAAGAAGCGGGCTCAGCACGAGGTGGACCGCAAGAAGTGGAAAGAAGCCCAAGCCGAGAAGAAGAGGCTGGCGCAACAAGAGTACAACCCCGAACGACCTATAGCGCCCACAGCTTCTAAGCGAAAGCGCGAGGATGGAGACGTTGAACTGCCTGGGTCTTCCGGTTTAGTTAAGAAACGGGAAGTCGGATCGTGATGACTTATTGGCGTTGTTAGTATAACGTGAAATGTTCGGGTTTGTAATTTTTTCTCATTAAAAAATATTTTTTTTCCTCCTGTCCCTGTTCCTCTCGTTCTCTCTTTCTTGCTTTCTGTTTTTTTTTTTTTCCTCTCATTATTACAATCCTCAAATGTGAACACAAAAACAACTAGAAAAAAAACAAAAATTGGCGTTCAGGAATGATCTTTTTGTCCTCTCTGATGATAATCCATCCATCACGCTCTTCCTTCTCCCTCCCACCTTTTTTCTCTCATCACCCTTTGGCTAAAAATTCTTTTTTCAAATCAAGTGTGTATATAATTTATCTTATATTTTTTTCAGTACCAGTGTAATGTTCTTTCTCATTTCTTCTGTTGATAATTATTCTTCTTACTTCTTTTCCTTCTCCATTATGATTTTTTTATTATGTATGGAATGAACAGTGGTATTATTGCATGGATGCATGGAAGAGAGGTAGGTAGGTAGGTAGGTAGGTAGGTAGATAGGTAGTAAATAAAATGAAAGGAAGTCTTTAGGTTTATATCGTGAACTATATGATGGTAGTATTAACTATTAACATGATTTTGTTATAACTGAATCGCATGAATAACGCCGTCCACCCACTCCCACCCCTCTATCGCATAAATCAACCGTAGAAAAGGAAAAGGAAACGAAAGGGTATAATCTCAGATTAGTATCCCATGAAACTCCGCCCTCGGATACTTCTCCACAAGCCCAGGCCACTGCACAACAAACCTATCCGCGAAAGCATACAACAACTTTCCAGACAGCGACAGCGAGCGAACGCGCGCGAACGACTCCACGTAAATAATCCTCGTTTTGCAAAGTCCTAGAAACTATCCCCCCCCTTTCTGTCAACCAACCTCCCCTCCAAACCCAGCAGGACGGAGGAGGGGGGGGGGTGTAAAAACTCACCTTAGCTAAAAAGCAAACCCCCGCAACCAAAACCGCGCTCCCGGGCCCATTGCATACCACCACGTCTGGCAATCCCACCTTGACAAACACGCGCACGCAGCCGGCCAGACAGGAGATTGCGCTGAGAGGCGTGCTCAGCCAGGTTTGACCGATGCCGCGGGCGCGCGGGATTTCCAGTATTTCGTAGGAGGAGGAGGGGGAGCCGGCAGAGCACTCGAATAGGAAGGCTTTTTTCGCCGAGAGGGCGTCGCCGCGGGAGATTGTGTATGTGCGCTTTGTGCGCGTGTGTAGGTGGGTGTGGGTGGGGGTGGAGGTGGAGGTTAGGAGGGAGAGGAGTTCGGCGGTGTGCCCGCCTGACCCGAGGTTGTAGAGGATGTGTGGTGGATTTTGCTGGCTTGGAGGACGGCGGGGGGGTGGGGTGGGGTTTATGGAGGGGGTTATTGAGAGGAGGCGGAGCTGGGTGTTGTTAGCTTTGGCTGGAGAGCTGAGGGGGATTTGGGGGGGTTACGAAGAGTAGGAAGGTGAGGAGTATTCCCCCTGTGAGGAGGAGGGAGATCATCGTGAGTGCGCTTGTATGATGTTGTGAGTTTGGTGTTGTAGGTGGTGGTGGAGGGGAGGTATGGTAGGGTACCAGTAGCGTAACTTCAACTTGGGAGAGAAATGTGGTGTTGTGTGGGTCTCCCGAGTGCTCATTTGTGAGTATGGATATCTTGCTTGGTCATTGGCTAATAGTTGCAACTCAAGACCAATTTTCACTAGTTCAAGTTACCCGGCCTTTATTTCAGAATTGGTTTTTGGTGGGTGAAGATCAACACCCCACCTAAATTTAACGTCGAATCGGGTCAAACGAACCTCACAAACGCCCGAACATACGTACTGCGATAATGTTACTTCCACGAATACCCACGATGGGGATACTCCCGTCTCTTCGAAATATCTGTGCAGGCGGTAGCGGTGGCAATGGTACTGGGATCCTACAGCAAGTCCGTCACGCAACACATAAAGCCTCCGGAGCCGCCAATGGCGCTCACAACACCGCGGGAAAACGACTTGGTGCGAAGAAAACCGCTGGTAATCCCCCCCCCCCTCTTTCCCGTCCTTCCTAGCGTTTTCTAACAAATATAAAAAAAAGGCGAAAAAGTAGTCCCAGGAATGATCATCTACCGCCAACGCGGCACCCTCTGGTTCCCGGGCGAAAACGCCGGCATCGGACGGGACCACACGATCTTTGCCATGAACACCGGCTACGTCCGCTACTACCGCGACTCGGGCCCGAAGAAGCGCAAGACCATCGGCGTAGCAATAACCCCCGACCAGCCACTCCCGCGTCCGCCGAACGCAGCGCGCACCCGCCGTCTGGGCGTCGAGCCCACCCCCCTGGTCGAAAAGCCGGACGTGAGCGTGCCGCAGGGCACCCCGCTCACGCAGGAGGACTGGGCAAAGGTTGTGCCTAGAAGCTATATTCCGCGTCCGGACAATTGGAGGATTGGAAAGGTTATGGGGCCGGTTGTGAGGAAGAAGAGTGTCTTTGAGGGCTTCGAGAGGAGTGCGAAGAGGAGGGAGGCGAGGCTGAAGAGGATCGCGCTGAAGGGTGGGAAGGGGGAGTCGAAGGCTAAGGCTAAGGCTAAGGCGAGGGCTAAGAAGGTGAAGGGGTTGTGAGTGGGCGGGTGAGATTGGGGGGATGGGTGTATATATATCTGGGAATTTGGGAATGTAGATTTTGACTTTTTGTGGTTTCGGTCGGAAGTCGTCCGGCTATTAGGGGTGATGTTCTGCCATGCTGTATTACACGCGCTATCGCTATCATACCTCATCACTCGGTTTTATTTTTCGTGATCATGGCGTTGGTTTCTTGCTTTCTCAGGCAAAGTCGTTGAAACGCCGGATATCCGCGTGCCACACATATGGAATTCTCACCTTTATTCTAGATTTACTGTGATTTATTAAATGCAGCATGGTAGGTGGTGGCATCTTTTCCCGATGTGTTTTGTCGCTTTAAGATGTGATATGTGTGTGCCTCCCGGTGGTCATTCATTAGTGATCGATAACTTACCGCGATTGTTAGAGAATGAGTATCGGCCGACGTTTTGTGTATTCTTCCTCGAGTAATTGAGAGCATAATTGATAACCCCTTTGATCTGTGATACTACACGGGTGCTAAAAATGCCGTTTGGCTCGGTCGAATACTGGATGCTGGTGGGTGTCTTTTGCTTTCCTCTGGATGGCAACGGTATTCTGAATGGCTGTTTATGGATCTATTTGAACTGAGGTCTACTTAGTGACCGGTTAAGTGCTCGTCACTGCGGCCGGACACGTGACCAATATCACCGATTTATGCGGAGAAAGAAACATAGAAGTGCATCTATTCTTTATTTAAATTCTAAAGGTTCTCAAGGACTTCTTTGTTTTTGTTTTTATAGTGATTCGAGATATCCTTGTCGTGTTAGAGATAGTTTTCGGTGGATGGGGGTGTATCGGCTTTTAACCTAGCCGCAAGTATGGCAGCAGTGTACCAAGGATATTGTCAAGATAAGGAAATTGATTCCACATGGAGTAGTCTGGCTTGTGGTGATATGATGCGGTGAGTACAGAGAAGTAGAAAAAGGGCGACGTCTCTTAAGACTACTTGGCGATTCATAAAGTATTCGGATGGGGTTTTTCCTTGGCGCCAAGCCTTCCGAGAAATTGAGGCCACGTCTTCCCAAGGTACCAGTACTAGCCGGTTTTTAAAGTATCCGGACACCTTGGCGCCAAGGTTGGGCTTTTCAGCTGCCCAGGTGTCCGGATACTTAAAAAACAGGTTAGTACTTTGCCTCTACCTATGCGCTTCACCTATCTTGTGGTACTAGTACAGAATACCAGTAGCAGGGAAGACAGGATGGTGCGAGGTGAGAAGAATTTAATTTTCATTTGGGAAGGTGTCACTAATTTCTTGGGTTGAAGGCAAAGAAATCACTCCACGTCGGCGGGCTGCAATAATCACTTTTAGAAGCTTCGAACAGCCAGTAAGCCAAGAAAAAATATGCAAATTAACCGGTGTTTCGGCGTCCACAGCAAATGATATTTGGCAATGTGCACTTCAGAACACTCAGAAATGGCAAATTCAGGAGGAGGACAATGATTTTAGCAAGCCTTTCTCCTTGCTAGAATTAATTTCAGCTAAGGTTTTAGACCCAAATGTTCGAAATGGAAGACTGATTACACTTACAGAGCAAGAAAAAGATAGTCTTGTTGCCTTTGTAAAAAGGAATTTTATAATAAGAAGGATGAAGCTTGTTGATATCTGACAGGAGGTAGGATTATCCCATGTGTGCAATGGCACAGTGTTTAATGCTTTGGTAGAGTGTGGGTTTGGAGCTTATAGGGAGGAATTTAAATTCATTCTAAGTCCTGAATGCAAAGCAAGATGCCTGGTAAATCTCCAAATCTATTATGAAAAAAGAAAAAAAAAAAAAAAGTGAAGCGTCAGGGGAAAACCTATACCAATCCATTATTATTCTGCTTTATAGGCCTATTGTACAGAAAGAAGGAGTTGAGAGGCAGAAAAGGATTGGGAAAACTACGTATTTACAGATGAAATGTCTATTGAGATCAGTGCTGTGTTTGGGCTCAATCATGTCTGGAGGGAAACTGGAGAGAAATGGCACAATGATTGTATGGGGGCAAAAAAAAAACAAGGAGAGACAGTTATGTGCTGGAGAATGGTGATGTGAGGATGGAAGGGACCATTTTTTATTTGGGCAGCAGAGACTCCAGAGGAGAGAGAGCATGCAACCCAAGAGATTGCAAGGCTGAATAAGGATTCAGCAGGGGAGGAGGAAAGACTAAATACTCAGTGGCAGAATTCGGAAGAGTGCAAACTCTTGTGGGAGCAAGAGCTAAGGGAAGCATGACAAGCTTGAGTGATAGCAAAAGTAGCAGGGAAAAAGGTGAAAACTACTCAATCATGGAGGGGAAAAAAATATAAAATAAAAAAAATCAAATGTGAAGATGGGGAGTGAGTGGATGCCTGGCGGTATGTCTACCAGCGCTGTATTCCTATTCTCTGTCCAACTTGCCAGGAGCAGTTGCTAGGAAATCCTAGCTTTCTGCTGATGGAAGACAATGCTCCAGCTCATGATGCTAGCTTCACTAACTGGGAAAGGAAGAAGCAGGGTGTACCAAAAGTTGATTGGCCACCAAATTTGCCCAATTTTAACCCAATTGAGTGAATTTGGTGGCTAATGAAGTACCGAATATTAAGATGTTAGGGGTGCTATTACAAACCAGGCATGGTTTGTAATGGTTTCACATGACATACAATTGTATGTCATAGTATTTCATTTGTTAAAGGTTTTTCACATGACTCAGTTGAGTCATACGATGATATGTTTTCACACTATGACTCAGGTACGAGTCATAGGGTTTCACATGACTCACAGTTGTGAGTCATAGTTGTTATGTTTGAATTTGATTGGTATGTTGAGCATTGACTCATAGGCACGCCTATGAGTCATGAGGATTAAGAGGCATGACTTCGTTTATACGAGTCATGAGGTTTCGCACATGACCCCCTTAAAGGTCATGGGACTTTCGCGCATGACCAAATATGGTCATGAGGTTATATGTTACGCGAATGAATGAGTCACAGTTGGAACTCATTTGATTTGTAAGCGGGTTGCTGGAAGAACTATATAAGGAGGTCAGTAGGACCTGATAGTTAGTTCTTCACGCAACCACCTAAGTTATTTCCTATCTTATAAGTTATCAATAAAACACCTTTACACTCTTTACAAACAAAGACCAACCAACACGAAGAAGAGAAAGAACGAATACTAGTCAACGCTATAAGGACTTAGTATTGGCAACGGTCAATATCTAAGACATAGCGTAAGAGAACTAGTATCAGAATTCTCGAAGGAAGGAGAATACAATAGGAGATAGGTAAGTACCATCCCTATAAGAAAGCTAACAAATAGTATCGTTACCTGTTGCGAGATATAAGAAAGGAGAGATCATATAGAGGATCGTAACAGGTGCAAATAAATTCGAACACCTACTGTTATGGTCTAGGTTCTTTGGGAGGAGTGGGAGAAGATCACCATTGATGAAATCAATCACGAAATTTTAAAGCTTCCCAAAATCATGGAACAATGTATTCAGCAGGCTGGTGGCAATAGATATGAAGCCTAGTACTTTTCTTACCCTTCTTCTCGTATTTAGATATGCTTTTACACTTTTTACTTTCTCTTTTTTTTTTTGTTTCTAGACCTATTTTCATTTTCTAAGACTCCTTTAGATACTCTTTGGCTTTCCTCCCTTATTCTCTGCTTGCTGGGCAGCTTTTTTCACATGTTTATTCACTTAGAAAGTTGCACGATTTGCTGTTTTTCCCAGCATCATGCCCAATCACTCGTGCCGTACAAATTGCTTGGCGCCAAGGAAAAAAACCATCCGAATACTTTATGAATCGCCAAGTAGTATCTCTGCTTGAGTACCTTTAGTTAGTATCCCTGCGGCAAGCCATACTTACAACACATTGCATCTGCTTTCAAGAGCACCGGTTTTGCATTTTGCATTGAAAATTGGTTCCAAATTTACCTGAGGGTTCTCTTGTAAGAGCAGCCAAGGGCCTCAATTGGGTTCCACACTAGAAGCCCTGTGGTATGGTGAGGATCATGTTCATAGGATCTCACTCGGTACGGCTCTGAACCGACCCTGACTCAGCAAACTGACTAATCCTCAAAAGCTCAAGCTCGTGATCTTTTTCGGGGCCAAACGAATTTCTCACCAAAACCAGAGCAGGCCAATTAACGTTCAAACACACTTTCCCGAAACGCACACTCCCCCCCAATGGCATCCCGATCTTCGAGAAAGGCCTCGTCTTTCATCACCTCGTCCCCCACCTTCCAATGCCTGCAACGTCGCACCCAACCCTTTGTCCTCCTCCCCCCACGACGACACATCGAGACCGCCGCAGGAGGTGAGGAAACAGTCAAATATCTGCCTCCCCGAAAAATCACCCACGCCCGACCTCAGCAGCGAGCGCCATTCCCAATTCGAAATCCCCGGCCGTTTGCGGTCAATGATGACCCCGCGAGGCTGAACGAGATGTACGCTACTCTGCTGGGAAGGGATATGGGGCTTACCGATGAGGTTAAATGGCAGGCTGTTACACACAAGAGTTTTGATCATGGGCGGCAACCGTTTAATGAGAAGTTGGCTATGTTTGGTATGTTTTTTCCTGGATGAAAACTTGAAGGGGAGGAGGATGCAAAGTGAGTTATGTATACTAATTGAGAGTTATTGGGGAAAAAAAAGGTAAACGGGTTTGTTGGTTACATGCTTCACTTCATTTACTGAATGGCCCACCGATCGAGGAGAAGACGGTCTATGAGTCTCCCAATTTTGTATCATCATTAGACGGAACGCCATATCGCCAGCCGGAACCATTCCTTCATCGGGATTACAAGTCACTGGTTTCAATCAAGGATAGGAATATCCGAGCCATTCTCGACCTGGGAAAGTTGGCTACCATTGCCCGTCTTGCGCGGGTGGCCGATGCTATGAGATGGAAGCCGAGAGATGTATGATGCCCATTTGCTTATATATTTACCTGAGCTGGACGTCAAAGAACAAGAAGAATACTGACAATGCGGGGTTGGTGGGGTAGAGCGACGACCTGCAAGGGTCCGGACAAGCCTTGGTAGCGACTCAGGCATTGTATGCGATTGTTGGCGCAGTAGCATTACAAAGGGGAGGAGATATCGCTGGCGGTGTAGTTCGGGAGAGGTTCCTTTCGAGTATCGATTGGCTGCTGGAGAAGACCAAGGACATGGAATCGTGAAAACAAAAACATGGGTTGTAATTCGGCGGATGTTCATAGAAGGGAGTTTTGCAGCCGGGGGCTCGAAAAAGTTCAATTACCAAAATAAACACGCCAAAACTTGTATTATACGAATTATATATGGGAATCGCTGCTGTATATATCATGGAATTTGGCATTCTTAAAATTACGTCTTTTTTGTTATCCCTCGGGGTTTTTTTTAATTTTATGGTGGGGTTATAGGATGAGGTTGCATGGCCGAAAGGCGGGATGTGAAACTTGAAACTTTTTTTTTTCTTCCTCGCTACCCTATTTATGACTCCGTGCGTTGCCAAGAATGTCCTTATTTCCATTCCCCCCTCTTCGAAAGAGATCCTCTTCCATCTCTTCTATTCTCCCCTTCTCTTCCTTTTATTCATGCATCTTCACAACCACAACGAAACTTCTCAATATCGCAGCACTCACCTGGTACGTATCATGTCTCTTTACACTCCTCATGCTTTCTTTTTTCCCTACAATGATGATCACCGATCGACTACCATATAGAGGAGAATGACTTTTTCTTCCTCTGGTGATGATAATTCATAACCAAAATAGACTACAACGGTATCTGAGCTAGCGCTTTTTTGTTTAAATAATGCGAGAAATTGAGAGGTGTTCGGTTATGGCTAATTAATTTCTTCATAGACTTTTGAGGCTTGATTTTTTTTTCCATCACGGGTTCTACAGTATCTTAATGAGAATACAGAAGTGGTAGGTTTTTTGTTTTAATTTTTTAATTTTATTTCAGTGTTATATTTCCCTCCAGTACTGTGATGACTTCTCGTAAGTTTTGAGAGTGAGAAACAGACTTTTTTCTCGTCTCATTGACAAGTAAATCTAAACCATAGACTACAACGGTATCTGACTAGTGCATGCTTTTTCTATATTGCTGTTTCTTTTCTTAAACTTGTCAGTGACGGATAGTTTCTAATATTCAAGTTGTTCTTAGGACCCGATGACGATCCCACCTCTACAGTCGACTGCCCCGCCAACACGATACAAGAAACCGAATTATCACCTCCTCCATGCTCTCCCTCTTCCGCTTAGTGTTACACCTCTTCCACCATTGATACCACATAATCCACTTTCTTTGGTTCACATCATCATTGCGTATCTCTTCCCCCCTAATTCGTCTCATCCCTCCCCATTGCACAAGGGCTTTTTTCATACCTCTACCAGGTCGGTGCACATTACCGATCAAGAGACAATCAAGGCTTTCTGGAATCATGGTTTCTTTGGAAAGGGAAATTTGTCTCGTAGTGAGCCTACATGGGTGACGCGTAGAAGGCGAGCTTTGGGGGTGATTGGCCGAGATGAAGCGTTGACAGCGGAAGAAGTAACTGAGCGGCGCAGAGGGGAGAGAAAAGAGTTCAAAAAGGAGCGTGCTAGATTGGAGAAAGAGAAGCGTGACAAACAGCTAGCGGAAGAAGGCAAACTTAACCTGGAGGGCAGTGAAGACCAGGAGGGGGCAGCTTCCGGTAGTAGCAGTAGTCCAGCAAGGGCTGTTCATTTTGCCCCGTTGGAATCACCCAGTAGTCGACGGCGGAGCTTAGAAAGGCCGGTCGCCGACGTGGAAGATATAGAGCATTTACAATTAACGCTTGAAGAGGCGTTCTTTCTATCTTTCGGACTGGGAGTGTTGGAATTGATCGATGCTGACACTAACGTACGTATCTGTATATACGAATATAAAAATTCCCTACACTCTACCAAGCCATCCGGGTGAACATAAAACTGATCCAAGTGATGGCCACAGAAAAAGATCCCTCAGAAGGATGTACTGCCGCTATTTCGCGCTCACACGTACTTTCCTGCTCAGAACCCGCAGAGTAGTTTTGAGCCGGATGATCCCTTCATGCTTAGCTATGTTGTGTATCACCACTTTCGCTCCCTGGGATGGGTTGTCAAGCCTGGTGTAAAGTTTGCCGTAGACTACTGTGCGTATCTACACTATCCATCTATATTATAGCCTACTAACGATACCAGTGCTCTACAACCGCGGACCAGTGTTCTCTCACGCAGAGTTTGGAGTCCAGATTCTTCCAGCCTATTCACATCCTCACTGGGCCAACGACAAGTCTCGTAAGGAGGGTCAGGAGCTGCGACCATGGCACTGGCTGCACAGTATCAACCGAGTCAGTTCGCAGGTGAAAAAGACTGTCATACTGGTCTTTGTCGAAGTACCGCCACCACTGGATGACGACGAGGAAATCGACTTGGTGGATCTTTTGGCAAGGTATAGGGTCAGGGAGGTGGCATTGAGGAGATGGGTGGTTAGCCGTAATAGGGACTGAGCAGGCTTGTATATGGGTCTGCTGTAACGATACTCTATTCTACTGTACTTTTTTTCATTTCTTCATTCCGTTACTCTACTGGACGGCGTTGGGCAACGGAGGGTAGGGGCGTTTTCTACATGGCAGTGCGTGATTGCCGGGGACTCTCTTACTTATATATGAAAGTATCATAAAAAATCCAATCAATAAACGGGAAATCCCCCCATTACGATTTTTTCTTCCCCTTCCACTTCATCATACCAAACGACTAGAGAAAAAAAAACCCCATAAAACATTCTACCCAAGCATAACCTTAGAAACCCGAAAAGGAAGAGAAAGAAGAAAGAAAAAAAATCATATCATACACCCTTGCCCCCCAACATCCCCTCTCCCTTCTCCATAACCCAATCACAGCAACCCCTTCCTCGCCAACTCCACCTTCCTCCCCACAAACCCCCTCCTCCCACTCTTACTCAAGCAAACGGCAATCCCATCCGAATCCATCTCAAACTTCTCCTCCACGCCCGGCCACGCGCACGGGCAATGCGTCGGCTTATCCACACAGGCCAGCGTTCCGGGACACAAATAATTACTGCAAGCCGCTACACCATTTTCTATCAGCTTTTTTTTTCCTTCCTTCCTTTCTTTCTTTATTCGCGCGCGCGCAACACTCACCCCCATCATAAGTCTGCTGATACCAGCTCGAGTCGCTCGCGACGTTCCCGCGCTCACGCTGGTTGGAGGAGCCGGAGGTGCCGCCGAACATTTGGTCGAAGAAGGAGCCGAATTGCGCGGTTGCGAGGGGGGTTGTGCACAGGAGGAGGAGTAGGGGGAGGGGTTGGAGGTGCATTTTGGGGGGGGTTTTGGTTTTGGTTGAGGGTTGTTTGGTGGTGGTTTTGGGGTGAGGTGAGGTGAGGTTGGGTGCGGGATGGATTGATGGGTGGAGTGGAGAGGAAAGGACAGGTTGACAGCTTGGGGTGTTTTGGGTTAGGCGTGGATGGGCTTGGCGGTCATGGGGTGTCACTCGGTTGGGGTTTGTGGGATTTGGATGTTGGGGGGTTGGGAGTTGTTGGGTCTCTATATAACTTACTGCATTCACGGTTGTTTTGGAGATTTGTTTGAATGTACAGTATTCCGAAAGGAGAGGACTCTGCCCCGTTTACGCTAAGCGGCACGGCTTATCAAGTAGCTTGTTGTTGGTTTTTTTCTTTTCTTCTCTTTTCCCGTGGAGTCCTGGCCTTTATGTGCGGTAGTGCTGTACTTTCTTCTGGGGGAAGACCTTCCTTCCTATCTCTGTTTTTCTCGCACGAGATACAGCAGTTAGGATAAACAAGAGGTATAAAAACAATGGAAATAGAAAGAAAAAAAAACAAAAAGAAAATTGCAAGAAAAGAAAAAGACAGAAAGGGAGTATGTACAACAGCACGGGGGTAGAGGGGATAAAAGAGAGGTTCTAAAGGTAGGGTTTCTTTTCCGATATACATATTATCAGGGGTTTTGCTGGATACTAACTTACAGTATGATACACCTCGGTAAAGACGATGAGGGTTAAGATTAGGAGAGAATAGAGAGGGTGGTAGAGCAACGGCTATAGGTGAAAGTCGAATGGAGAATAAAGAAAAGGGAAAAAAGGAAAGATTCTACTGTTGTGGAAACGCCGGTGAAGGAGAGGGAGAGGAAGAGAGAGAGAGAGAAGCAAGTATCTTGTTGGAACGCAGAGACCCGGCCTCGCCGTGAAAGCAAATGGGACCAAAAAAGAAAAAAAGAAACGAGAAAAAGCTCTATGATGATTCTTCGGTCGAATAAAAACAAGGGAATAGAATATCTATCTGTGAAGGAATTGATTGGTGGTAAGAATATGCTAAGCTCGGTTGATATCGGCTCGCTCTAGTAACATCCTTACTACTCCTTCATGCCCACCCGCAGCAGCTTGAGAGAGCGGAGTGCCGCCCCAGATATCTCCTGAGTTGGGGTTGACATCCACTCGGCTCAGCAGCACCCTTACTACTCCTTCATGCCCATGCGCAGCAGCTTGAGAGAGCGGTGTGCCGTTACACCAATTTTTTGAGTTGGGGTTGACATCCGCTCGGCCCAGCAGCACCCTTACCATCTCTTCATGCCCAAGCGCAGCAGCTTGAGAGAGAGGCGTATGGCCAAACGTATCTGTTGAGTTGGGGTTGACATCGGGTCGGCCCAGCAAGATCCTGACCACCCCTGCATGACCACGTTCAAGAGCCAAATACAAAGGCGTGCGACCCCATCTATCCAGTTCGTTCAAATCAGACAATCCGATCTTCAGTAGTTCCTCCAAAAGCTCCTCGATTCCAAAATATGCAACACAGTGCAATCTTCCAAACCCTTTAGAAATTCTAGGTAGGTGCCAGAAGAGTCCACTATTCACCGAGAGGATACGGGCGGCTGCATGCTGTGGGTATTGGCTGACAATCTCAAGCGCGCGATGCCTGACAGACGGTGTGAGCTCTTTCCGAGCATGAGTTCCCCAGTAACAAGAGGCATATGTGAGAAGCGGGAGTGTCTGTGGCGCAACCTCAATATCTGATGGGAGATCGCGAACGGATTGCATAGTCAGATAGCTCAAGCAAGCTTCGGCAATAGTAGAATGGGGGCGTTCGAAGACATTGCCATGGTGGTCCCGCAAATATTCCTGTAAAGTAGCATGTACCAGGCGGACTGTTGATGTCGCATGATCGACAGTGACTAGTCCCAAGCAAGATCCGACAACAGTCTCTATCGAAGGAACTGATCCAGTATCAATATCTGGAGACCCGACTTCCACTGCTAAAGCATGGCATAACTCATCTACGGACAATGGCCGCTCTGCGAACGAAATCCACATCAGGGCTGCAATGCCCAACCTCCCCTTGGCTCTCCGCTGCCGCCTTATCCGTTCTAAAGTCGCAGTATAGGCATCGCTCAGGACATTTGTAGTCTCGCGGAGCTTTTTCCTTCTCCCGGCGATGGTTACCTCTCCTAATATCGCATCGATGTTTAAGGTAACTAAAAGGAAACTTCAACCCTTGTTAACTATAAGATCGAATAAGCGCCACTCGGGCAATCCTTACATTTCGGAATAGTCTTGAGAAATCTTCGTGATGATTTCTGACCTGAGACTCTCATCCATTGCTCCGGGATCCGGATCGGTATCCAGTTTCTTTTCCAGATACCTTCCGACATCATCCAAACTAGGTTGAATGGAGATGATACTCGTAGCTAACGGGAGACCGCTCCCGATTTCCGATTGGATGTGGGGCCTCCCGGTAAGAAGCAGTCTCACATTGGGCGACCCCTCTAGGATCTGGCGTAAAGAGCGCATAAACTCGACTTTATACTCCACTAGAAGCTCATCCAATGCATCAACACAGATGAATACTTGGCGGAAACATGAGAGGACTGCGGGAAACAGTTCCATAATCTCGGAAAGCTGAGGTGCTCGTCCTCCGAGTTGGAATTGTGCCATTTGGAAGACTTCGATGATCGATTCCGGAGTCTCCGGAAGGGCCGTTGCAAACTGCCTTAGGAGGCCTCCGATTATTACCGCGGGTGTTTGCTCGTTCTGCCCGCGGTAATCACAATACAGGCAACCAATAGCCACATTCGAACCCGAAGTCTCATCGCATAACGTATCGACAATTAGGGAGCTAGTACCAGGTTAGAGGTGATTCGAGTGTTTACCAATTTCAAAACTCTACCAAATGAAAGTCTTTCCCGCCCCTGGGGCTCCACGACAAAACAGTATCGCATCATTTCCACCACCCCGCCATGCTTGAAATTCTCTAGTTTGCAGAACCCAGTTTCCTACACCCTCGGCACGGATGCTAGCTATATCGCTGTGCCTCCTCCATGACTCTAAAGGTGATATCCAAGATAGAATTTTCGATTGCTCATCATCTTTGGCCGTATGATAATTGTTGATGGTGGTATTGTTCGAGTTTGTAGTGTTGAGAATGTTATTACTATGGCTGAATGAGTAGTGGTTGGGGTTCTGGGACATATTTGTTGAGTACAGGGTTATTCTCTTTTTTAAAAAAGATATACAAAAGCCTATGATAACTGGAGCCGAATCAGGGGATTGGGGTGGAGATGGTCAACCTCTGGAAAAGGCGGGGTTGCACTGTAGTCATACTGCGCACTGAAGAAAAAGCAATAATGGTATTAATCCAGTGTGCTTCACAAACAGTTTACGTTTGTTTTTTTTGTTGGCATCAACATTCGTCTCTCAGAATCGAGTGACCAATTTGGCCCCCGCGTAAAGCCAACATAACACAGATGTTTCAACCAAGTCAAACTTCAGACCTCTGCCCTTCCAAGTTTTACAAACAAAGGCCATTCTGGGGGCAAAGAGCCTGGGACTCAAGATCACAAACCTATCAATCCTACGGCAATGGAAGCGCCGCGTGAGATGGGCGAGGCGAAATCCGACGGGAGAATGTATCAAACAACCCCCCCAGTATTGCCCAAACTGCTAAAGATTATCTATAGGTGATCATTGACACTGGATGGTGCTGGAGACTATGATACCGGTACTAGATACTATATTGTATTTAAGGTACCAATAAAGAAGGCGCGATTTACTTCTTACACTTCTCTGGAAGCGTGACCAAGGCTAAATTTTTTCAGGTCTTTTTTTAGAGCTTTAAGTCTGGAGAATTAAAGGAGGTTGTTTTGAGGCGATGCAACACATTGAAGCTTTTCCCAGGATGATTGAAGACAAAAGGGGATGGTGGCTACAGCGAGGTATTATGGCACCGGCATTGGTACGATTTGTATAATGTTTTCCGTGGATCACCAAGGGGCAGTGGTTGATATCTAGGATTCGGACAAGGAATGCTGTTAACTGCATGATTAGGGCAAGGGAAATGATAAAATTTGAAGATTCGGGTTTACTATTATGGTGTAGCTGAAGGCATTGGTTACTCTGTGGCTTGTGGATTTTCTGCTCCATTTTTACCCCCTTACAGCAAACTAGATGTTTTATTTTTCAGAGCCCCAACTTAAATCTAATACGCCTTCAATACTCAAAACTGGTTTATTGGGCGTAGTCGGTAATGAGTGGTTGATCAAAGGAATCAATCACCTCACCAAGCGGAGGAGAATTGTAGCGCGCACTACGTGCACACTCAACAAATAACAATTTCCGAGTCTATACCCGCGCGGCAGATCTGAAGCCGGGCACTCTTGTATCGGTCCACCAGCTTAGGTTCCCGGCTTCAACTCGGCCGCGCGAGCCTAAGAATAGCCCCAAAATCACCCTCAACTCGCGCCACTCAGTTCCAGTGAGCCACTGGTGCTCCAACCAAATTAACTCCTAGCAAGCAAAGCATTATGCCGCTTTCATATAAAAACTTCAGAGGATGATACAGAAAATGATACAACCCCTGATAGGCAATCCCCCATATCGCAAACCAGCAAATTTAGCAGCTTCTAAAAACTGCATTCCGCCTTCCCGCAACCACCTAACTTATTTAACAAACCTCATTGACAAAGATCTATATGTTCCGAATGCTGATAGTGAAGGTAAATTTATTTATATTCAACGCAGCCTTTCCCCCTTTCCTTCACCAGAATTGCTAATTCCGGTTGCTCGCAAAGGTCTGGAGCGCCTTGGCTGTACTGTACTCATGAATAGAGATTGGCGAATTATGGCTGATAACTTGTATTTGAAAATGCTGAGATGGATTCTCCACGGTACTGGCTAAGGACTACAGCTTCACGCAGAATCGGGGTGTTTTGGGCTAAAAAGCTAACCTACACATACTGAATTTACCTATCTAAGCTTTGCTCTTTCAAATGATTGTTTTAAACACATCGCCGTGCTTAATCTCGGTGGGGGTAATGACAATTGTTCATCTCCTTTTGTTGAATAATTTGTAGTCAGGCGCTTTCTATTTACAGGCCAAGGTATTAGATCTGTGTCGGGTGAGTGATATTTGGTGAAGCTCGTCCGACTAATGTAGCGAATCATTTGGAAAACTAAAAGGACAGAAGGAGGATTGAAGGGGGTTTACCGGTGGGGAAAGTTGATTTTGGAGTCATATAGAGTCTTCAGATTGCAAATAATTGTAGACAGGAAAAGGTTTGGGTCATGCAAGGGAAGGTTCACGAACACAGGATCCGTCCCTATTGCATTAGGTCAATAGATTGTCTGGTATTTCTTTGATTAACTCTTTCTTTTACTCTCCAAATTGCCTTTAAAAGTCAGGATAGGGGTCTCTATTTCACCACTCATGTTGAAGACTTCAGCGGTGTGTTATTTGGGAATTATGATAGCGCTAATATGATGAGGGTTCACCTGCCACGGTCATCTGTAGAAATTCCCTAAAGCAATAAAGAATACGGTTCGGGTTTAACATGAAGTTGGTAGGATAAGGCCATGACTTCTAATTTGCGCAAAGTCCGCCCTCTCGGCATCCCCTACTACGTGATCCCCTTCTACCCTTCCCCCCTCCCGCGCGTATTACTAGTCCCATTCGTCAGTGTCCTCATCAAGGCGTTCAACATCACCCACCCACCCATGGTTTTTCCTCATGACTCTGGACTAGCAAGTGCACCAACGCTACGAACTATACCGCCTGCTAAAGCCAGACATATTCTTCACGATCACGCCCTGGGAAGCAATCCTACATGTCGCGGACCCAGACATGACGGTTGAAATCCTCACCGGAAAGGGACAGAATGGCGAGTTGTGCCCGAAGACCGAGGCCGTCGGTAGAATGAAGGGGTTTTTTTTGGGAAGAATATGTATATGGTTGAAGGCGCGGTTTGGAAGGGTCAAAGGAAGGCTACAGCACCGGTTATTGGGAAGACGTGAGTTTTTTTCAATTTTTAGTTTTCTTGTTTTTCTTTTGGAGCTGATTGGTGGTATGCTGTGTAGGTACTCCATCGTCTGGGGTGAATGCGTAACTCAAGTTGGGACTATGCTGCAATACTACGAGAAGCACGACAACGTAAACACCTCCCGTGGAGATTTTCGCAGAGCAGCACTGGCAATTATCACTCATACGGCGTTCAGTAAAACTATGCAATGGACCCCTCTCTTTACCGAGCTCATTAGCGAGAAGGATCGCCAAGGGAGTCATCAATGATGTCTCAGTATTCTGTTTGAGAATTTTAAGTGGACGGTTATCGCGCCGAGCTGGTTTCTGAGTTAGTGTTTCTCCATTCTGATGTATTAGTACTCGAAGTGGACTGATGTGTAGTGTTGCATGTGCATAGGAATACTACCATTCAAGGCTTCGCGGGAAGCAGGGGCAGCAGCCGATAATTTCAGGTTCTTTATGAATCAATGGTTCGAAGAGAAGAAGGCAAAGGTTGAACCAGATAATAAAACTGAGGTTAAGCCTTCTTCTTGAACGGACTTGATGGGTATTTTATTTTTTTTCATTTTTTTTCACTCTCTAATTTATCTAGCGAGAAAATTCATTAACACGTATCCAGAATCATTGGCAAGGAACTCCGGCTTAGACGAAGGCTCAACGCTGGAAACCCCACTACTTTCAAAGTCGGACGTTATCGGGAACGCATTCGTAAAAAAAAAACCCCCCAATTTTATCTATTGTCGATTTCTAACAAAAAAAAAACAGATGCTCATCTTAGCCGGCCATGAAAGCACCGGCCACACACTTGCAAACGCGATATATTCCTAGTAATGTATCCCCCCATACCAAGTGAAGCTCCAAGCCGAGATCGACAGTATCATGGGAAGCAGCAACCACAGCGAAACCTCTTACAACACGCACTTTGACGCATTCTCCTCAGGATGGATGGCCGCTATCATAGTGTGATATACCTCCCTCCCTTTGTCCTTTCCCATCCAAACCACTAACTAAGATACAGAATAGGCCGAAACCCTCCGCCTCATCCCCGCAGTGGTAGTAGTAACCCGCCAACTCGGCCCGGTAGCGCGCACATTCCCCGCTCCTCTCAACCGCCCATAACCCTACCCCCCGGCGTCGAATTCTGGATCGAGATAATCGGCCTGTCCCAAACCCCAAACTACTGGACCATCCCCGGCAAAACCGAATCCCAGTCTGCAATTCGCGAATTCCGTCCCGAGCGCTGGCTCCTCAAATCCCCGAATGCCGGAATGTTCAAGCCGTATAACGGTTCTTACATCCTCTTCTCCATCGGCACCCGCGGGTGCGTGGGGAAGAAATTTGCCCAAATGGAGTTTACTTCGGTCATGTTGGGGTTGTTCCGTGAGTTCACTGTGGAGTTTGGTACACTTGGTGGAACAAAGACTCAGGAGGAGGTGAAAAAGGAATGTTTGGTGGAGATGGAGAGGTTTGCTACGATTATTACGTTCAGGCCTGCGGGGGGTATGCCCGGGGCTAGGTGGGTGAGGAGGGAGAAGAAAGTAGTCGGTACGGGTGATTTGGATTGAAAGGGGTGATCGTTCACCTGTACGGCACTGGTGTGTACTTGTATATATATATGTAGTACAGTGCCGGTTCTAGAAGTCAGGCATCGATAATCGGTTCGATCTCCGTACTCTGCCGATACCTTTAAAATAAAACAACCTATCCCTCTGTCTATCCCGGATTTCACTCACTTTTAGTACAAAAGACGGAGATTTTAGTACGAAAACCCAATGATAAATAGGAAAGGCCATTAATCTCCACTGTGACCTGGCCAGTAAATCTACGAAGAAGTTCTGTCACAGTGTTAGGGTAACTTTTGGCCTGTTTTTCCACTCACACTTTATACCATACAGGTTAGCAACGCTGTTACCGGTAGTTCAAGTGCTTGAAAACGTACGAAGGGATCACACTCTCGATTCCATCCACGTACACCGTCCGCGCAAACTCTAAATCCCGCAGGAAAAAAAAAGAAAATTGATCGTCCACGAGTATTATACTTCCCGCGATAAGTGATCTACAGAGCTTAAGCCTTCCGATCGGGATCGCAAGCCGGCCTGGCCTAGTATAGCATATTCCGTGAACACTGTTTTATTGGTCAAGTTGTCATAGATAATCCTCCCAGCAAAGTCAAGAATCGCAAAGCGTTCACGTAATTTCTTCTCATCCGCAAGTTTAAGGCTTAGCTGAATATGAGCCACGGCCAGTTATTGGAAGCGTTCACGGACTAGCCCTGGTACCCGAGTAATTTTACACAGTAGTTCCAATCGTGATGCCTGGCCTGCACTATGGGACGGCAGCACGTATGATAGTGTAGAAAATTGTCTACGGGATTACTTGTTTTTTATGTGCGGAGTTGGGTTTTACCCAATGGCTTGATGGCTGGATCGAAGCGAGTGGTATTACGCTGCGTGTGGAAGGGGGGGATATCATGGTGCCGGTTTTGTGGAATTGTGGAGATGGTGATGGGGTGTTTGGGTAGGATAATGGGTGATGGGGTGTGGAGGTTGGGGGAGTGCTTAAGTATCAGTGAAGTTGGTTGGTCGGTTGGATTGAGAGGGTAGTTTGATCTTTATTGGTAGTTGGTGTTTGCTTTGAGAGCGGAGGAGTGGTGGCGTGTGATCATGCATGGTGCTTCTATAATACTCGCATCGTAGTGGATAATTCCCGTGAGGCGAAGTATGCTTTATATCACATGAAGCCAAAACAACTGTTGTTGAAGGTCCCAACAACGAGCATTACTTTTGAGCGTTCGGGAATTATCCATCGTAGCTGCAGTATCACTGACAATTGAAATTTATGCATACCGAAAGTCATTAAGGGTTGGTGGATCTTTGAGTTTGTTTGAGGGAGAGTGGTGAAGCTTTGTATATGTTTGCTTCAACGGCGGCTTTTACACTGGTGCTGTATCAGTTGCCTGGTGACAAAAATGATGGGCAGAATGGCATGTAACCACCCAAACCATGCTACTTCACGCTTTCCGCTCAATATATTCTAAAGCCCCGGGAAAATTGAAAATTCATAGTGTAGTCTAAAGTTCTTTCGAATATCTCCCCAAGAGCCTACAGGTTTTTAAAGAATTTTTGGCCGTATTGTAAAGTTGGAGTTGAAAAAAAGCGCCAAGCCTGACCATTTCCCACACAAAATCATCCAAAAATGCGCCAAGAGCAATGCACTGACCACAGCTCTCTTGATAATTCTTCAGCCAGTTTGGATATAGAGTTCTAAAGGGCCGGAAAGTGAAACCTAAGGAATTATCTAGCATAGACGAAGGTTCAGCTTCAATTGCTTGACTGGATCAGTTGTTGGAAGGTTGTGAACATGGTTGTTTTGGGTGAGAAACCCTAAACGCTCTCATTTTTGTCACGAGCCTGGTGCTCGAGTACTGTCTTTGATCACTGGAACGCGGAACACACGGCGTATATCTTGGGAATTACGCAGCAATTATGAGAGCGTTCCGGAAGCAGGGATTGTCCTGAATGCTGCAAGCTGGGCTTGGCGGAACGAGGTGACGCACAGGAATAATGATCTGTGGCTGAGCACACAGAATAATTTGTATATGGCGCAACGTTCCTAAGAGTGGGGCCACCGCATCGCACACAATTCAGTAATCAAATACCGCCAAGTCCCTTAAAACAGCGGATATCGAGGTGAAAAAAGCTTCAGCCTCCTCAGATTAGAGAGAAGGGCCTCTGAGACCTTTTTGTTTGAATAAATATTATCTGGAAAAGACCAAATTAAGAGTGAAAGTTTGTATGAGAGTGAAACTTGTACTGAGAGGTTCAGTGTGGCAATCTTTACTGAACGCCGGGAAGGTGGGACAAGAGGCGAGTGATACACTGTGATTCCAACTCACTGAGTCTAGGGTACAATTACAATACTCGTATTCTTCAATAGAAGTGTGGCTACAAAAGAACCATCTTTGCCTTATCCAGAGTTTTTTTCCTACTGCTCCTTGCCAAACCGGTGTTCGGAATGCTAGGGCTTGGCACAAACTACCCAGGATGGCTTCGGGGAGTGTTTCATCAGTGGTCCCCCTTTTAGATCGGTTGCACTATAGGAGGGAGGGGTTTCGCCGGCACTCTGGGAGAAGCGACAAAGTCCCTTCAACCCCACCATTCGATACACGGAGACAGCACAAACAGAGCTCACCCAATGCCTATCGATCATTCTCTCGGCCGCAATGTGCACTTTTACGATGCTTCAAAGCCCGGCATCACTTTGGGCGGACTCATCCAGAGTGGGTCAGTCACGGAAGCAAATTTTCTCGACATGATTGGGATCCTGCTCGCCACGGAGACTCCTCTACGCGTCCAAGAAAAAACTTCCGGCCATGTCGTAGCGACAACGAATAACCCGCTGCAACCAGGAGAGTATGATGTTTATTGCGACAGTAGGTGCTGGCTGAGTGGTAGTTTTAATCGCTTGATAATTTAAAAGACAGGTCCTATTGTGGTCAACAATGAACCATGGGTGCATCGCCTCATCACACACAACGTATCTGAGCGGGAAGATGCCTTCTCGTGGGAATTGGATCATCTTTGAAACAGTGCACATCTTTCCGCTCGAGAAAGAAAGTCTATGGATTCACCTCGGTTACAGTCGTTGGATTACGGACATGGAAGACGCTGTTGGCATCTCAAAGATCAATTCTCTCCAAAACCGGTTTCTTCTCAGGTCAGATATCCACCAGCTGTTTGATCAATACCTCATATCGGTGAACCCAGATGTGAGTCTCTGATCGACCGGATAGTTTATTTATACTGACTCATGCTAGGACAACTATAAAATTGTGGTGTTTGACGACGATTACCTGGGCTTGGACGGCTGGATCCTTGATCCCGTCTGCTGCGATCCTGCAAACCCACACCGTGTATCCGATCAACTTCTGAGGTGGCATTTCCGCCAGTCGATTCTTGCGAATATGAGAGGTGTTGGGGAACCTACCATCGAGCATGACTTTCCATCAGGGACAGACACGATGACGGAGATTCGAGAAGGACCGTATGCGCAAGAGAGGTTGGAGATGGAGTTTGCGTCGAGATTGCGAGCGGTTGGCTGAGGAGTTACTTGTGTTGTGAAAATGGAATCTATTATTCATGTATTATAAAGTAGGGTGACAAAAAACTTGGGCCATTGGCTGTTTTACACCAAAACCAGCCATCTTTATGGACCGACAACTGAGCAACACCCCCACAGATAATCCCAAAATGCTCCGAACATAGTGAGAATAACTATTCCCCTCCACGCTAGAAGTATCAATTACCTAAATCGATATTTGGTTATATTCGATGCAATGGCGCAGTAAGGTCAGAAAGTGACTTCTGATTTTGGATGAGTGTGCTATACAAAAGGTACTTGACAACCATCTACTGCCCACATTATTAGTTGTTTCTCCGCTCTCTTTTTCTTTTTACTTGGTTTCTTTTATTGCAAACTGTTCTCAGCATTCCTTCTGGCTTAATTATCAAAAAGGAACTGCTCTAAGTTTGTCGTGGTTGAGAAAATGGCGGGTGCAGATGGTCCATTTTTGTTGTGAAAAGGGCATTGGCTCGAGCCTTTGTCCTAGTATTGAGACCATACGAGCTTCGTGGACGTGTTTGCTACGGCTGTATCATACTCGTAATGATACTCGTAATGTCGTGACGTTGGTAAAACGCACTGCTATTGCATACCACCAAAATGTCTGCCAGAACCTAAGAATTTTGGTGGTATGCAATAGCAGTCCGTTTTACAGACGGCACGACATTACGAGTACAGTAGTCTCACTAACCTAGACAGTTACTTTGTTATGCAAACTTTATCGTATCTCTCTCCCACCACTCCTCTTCTCTATATCAACCTCTCTCCTTCCCTCTCCTTCCCTCTCCTTCCCTCTCCTTCCCTCTCCTCCCTTCTCATCCTCTCCTCCCTTCTCATCCTCTCCTCCCTTCTCATCCTCTCCTCCCTTCTCATCCTCTCCTCCCTTCTCATCCT